>SKCR01039745.1:0-75464 GCA_019454045.1 Zanthoxylum bungeanum
AACTTTATTGTATGTGATTGCATTATAAGACATGTGGATCATCTCTTCGAACCTGGATATTATACTGACATAAGTAAGAGACCATTCTGAACCCAAACGGGTATAAGGTCGACCTTGCGAGGGGTGTAGTGCAGCCTTAAATCATTCTCAGTGTCTTATACTGGGTGAAAACTTCTTTATTCTCCGATTAGTCCCTATTGGGCTATCCGTACTCTCTACGAGCTACGAGCCCAATAACGCTGTGGTCGCCGACGTCATAGGCATAACAATAAACTCTGCTTCGCTCCTAAAATATGGAAACATAAATATAACTGCAAACATACGACATGGAAACATAACCTGAAAAACATAATTGTAGCATGTGAAGTACACGTAAATAGAAAACATGTCTGGAAACATATATACATGACATGGAAATATGAAACGTGAAACATAACTTATAAACATATCACGATTGAACATGTAACTGGAAAAGTAAATACCTAATTGGAAGTCATAGAACATAAAACGTAACCGATAATAAAAAACTTGAAAACATAATTTATATACGAAATAACGTAGTGAACATAAAAAATATAAGATAACGTTCACTCACATAACCGAAGTCCAAGCGCTTGTGTGCTCCCGTAATTTAAGTGCAACTGATAGGATCTTCCTGCGCGAAATCTATGAAACACGTGTTCAACTACGATTAGTGTACTTGATCATGAAATCCTAAACATGGACGTGATTGACGAAATGCATGTACTCGTGCTGACGTGATAGCTTAAGACATTTTTTCTAATTTTCTAAGCTATCTATAACTTACGAACCTAGCATGTGCATAAATGACATATAGTCCCAAACTATCTTAACCATGCAACATGAAATGAATATCATTATGCATATTCTTCTATCACATATTAACCATCTCACAACACAATCACCAATATGAAAACAAATGTCATATATTTCAGTAATATCCTTATAGAGAGAATAAAAGATATCTTGTTTGAATTTCGATAATAGTTCCATGATGTCCCTACATCTAACATGAAAGGAAATGCTTAAGATAACTGTATGACACAGAAATCGGCGATGCTGTTCCAGGCTCGCGGCCGGGTCGGGAGTTCGGAGTAGCCCGCGGGGGACTAAACCGGAGAATAATGGAGTCGCCACCCAGCGTGAACTGGGAAATGATTTAAGGCCGCACTCACCCATCGCAAGGGAAGACCTCAAACCGTTGGGTTCAGAATGGTCCCTTACTTATGTCACTTGTAATGAACGGATTTATGCAATAACCTAACCAAGTCTACGCAACATACACATGCAAGAATAACCTACATCTAAGTTTGCATACAACCTACATCTAAGTTTGCATGCATAAAAGTAAGTCGAAATAATGGCAAGCACACAATCTCATGAACACATTAAATTGATAAATGTAGAAATATAAATGAATAATTGTCTAAGCATAATCATTGAAGAGATATCATTAAGTGCCTAATACGAAAGAGATAACTAAATCATGCATGGAAAGAACGTGCTATTTCTAATAAACAATGGATAAACACAAGATTAGACAAAACGAAATATGTGTGTTTCTCAAGTAGTACGTGGAGTTGTATCCCAAGTTCAAACCGCACTACCGTCCATTCGGATTCGGCTACGGAATTTACGTCTGGGTTTCCATCCGATATACCACGAGAGATAGCACAAAATCATTCATCCAATAACATACATAAACCAACAATACGCATGCGGAAAAAAAACTAATAAATAATTAAAAAATAAACGAGTATAAATAAAAAGGTGCCATCAGGTCTTACCTTTTAAGTCGCCTCTTGGAAGTGCGTTACGCGGCCGTCGGAAGGGTTAATGCTCCGCAACTCCTCCGGTTCACTGGTTCAATGTTTTTCCTTTGTTGCTTCACTGTTTTGAGCTGCTGTTTTCTCTGTTTTTGCTGCTGTTTCTGGTCGTTATTTTTTGTTACTGTTTGCGGTAATTTGAGGCTATTTTGGGGATTGTTTTCGACTATTTTGGGGACTGTTTTGGTTGTAGTTTTTTCAGTGATTTAGGGGACTGTTCTGGAGACTGTTTTCGGTGGTTTTGGGGGACTGTTTAGGGCTGTATTTTGTTGATGTTTGGCGTGAATTAGAGGGGCTGTTTATGGGTGTATTTGGTTGCTGGTTAGGGGGTAAATTTCGGTGATTCAGTGGGGGTTTGTTTTATTGTTTGTGTGCGTCGGTCAGGGGCTGTACGTGAATGGGCATGCATCTAATTCAATTATTAGTTACATGTAGGAAATTGTGTGCGCATGGCGCTCAAGGAACATCACGTGAAGAATAGGGGGCAGCTGCCGTGTGTTAGAAAAAGAGAGCAGCAGGCGCATGAAAGAGAATTTGGACAAGAAAGAAAAGGCTGCTGTGGTTTGTGTGTGCCGACGTGCCGTGTGTTGGTGGGCTGGAGAGAGAACGTGAAGTGTAGAGAAAAGGGGCGTGAAATGAAGAGAGAATCTAGGGTTTTGGTGTTGTTTTTGGGAGAGAGATGAGTGGGTGGCCGTGAGCTTGTGAGTGGGTTTATTATTTGTTGAGGGCGAATCTATGTGTTGAATATGAGAGAGAGCCGAAAGCTTTAAGTTTTTTTTTGTTGTTGTTGTGAGGTTGCCGTGAATGAGCTCTAGGGGTCTTAAGGTTTGGCTTATGTCTCTTTTTATAGGAGATGGTTATGATTGTTCTCATTCGGGTAGGAAAAAGATCATGTAATTATGGGAGGTATCTCTAATTGGTGTGTCATAAGGAAGAGATCTATTTAATTAGAAAAGTGATTTGTTTTAGTTTAGGAAAGAGATTTATGGGATTTGATTTGATTTCTTTAATTTGGAATGTGATTTATTTAATTTAGGAAGGGAGATTTGATTTGATTTGATTTGATTTGATTTGTTTTAATTTAATTGAATGTGATTTAATTTAGACATGTGTTTTAAATATTTTAATTATTTTGGATTGGGCTTGGAGGCTTGGTTCTTTGGGCTTGGGCGTGTGGCTTGGTGTGTGGGCTTGGGTGTGTGGCTTGGTATGGGTTGCGGGGTTTTGGGCCAAGGATGAATTTAAAAACATAGATCCAACGAGCGAACCCGAAGCTAAGCAAACGAATTAAGTCCAACAAGGTATTGATTTCTGAATTTTCCCTTCCGACGTCCGTTTCCCGCGACTTCCGTAACTTATTGGGTAGTGCCTCCATATGAGGCTCATCATCGGGACTTATATTCAAAAATACAGTGCCTACAATAACATCATAATCCAATTTCATACAAAATTTCCCACATCAACACCAACTCATGGCCACACACAACACACACCCACCATTAACACGTGGCCACACACATACACTATTATTACCACCACATTAGGCACTAATCTCATGCCTATAACATTACCAAATCACAAAGAAAATGATCCCCCTTCAACACCCTTAGGTTCAGCCAAGTGAACCATTACAAGCTTATAGATTCCAAACAATTTATCACATATTTCATATCATAATCATCAACATCCATTTTATCATCACCAATAACACATAACCAAGTCTTATACCTATATATATATATATATATATATAACACCCATTTCGTCATTTGCACACCCATTTCTATTTTGAGAATTTAATCAAATTCATGCATGCATATTCATAACACAACATCCATTCATGCATAGATAATTATTTTAGTATTCATAAACATGCAAAGAAATCAAATTCAAATTTGGGTTTTCCATGGATTCAAAAGGGAAACTTGCAAAATTTACACTAAAATACAAAGAAATCAGTAACTTAAAGGATGATAAGTTTACTTATTTGATTCACATCATAAATTAAAAAGAAAATGATACCAAATTCTTTGACCCACCAAGGCTTGACATGAAGCACAAAATGAAAAAGAGGGCTGATTTATTTTTTTTATTTCTCATGAGTTCATGGAAATGAGTTAAAGAAGGAAAAGAAATAGTAAAAATGAATAAGGGCACAAATGAGTACTTTTGTTAATTAAAATAATAATACACATATGTAACATGTTAAAAATGATATTATAAACTCATAATAGTGCAGGCCCACTGGAAAAATACATGATTTTGACTTATTTATGTTCAAACTTTGGAAAAATATTTAACATAAATATTATAGATCCTTGTCTAAGCTTTTCGAAGGTACCAAAATCACTAAAAATAGACATATGTAGTCCAAGTTATGACTAAAATACTAAAGGCTATCCAAAAGTTATTATGACAGAAAAATACCGAAACTGAAAAAAATTTCCCGAGCCTCCGGGTGGAATTTATAGGGTGTTTAACCCACTAAAAAATATTTATAAGTATGATAACATATCGAGCATGAGAAATTAATAGTATTGGACATGTCGTAAATACGGAGGGTGTTATATTTATGATATTGTTGCCAATGTGACTTTGTATTTTCATTACATTGATTTTTATTATATTTGTTACATAAAAATCATGGTTAGACATTCAAAAACTGGAAGAAGGGTTATGACATCTGAACATAGAGAAAGAATAAAAGATATGTTGTTTGAATTGGATAGATATCGGATGAGTGAAAACGATGATATGATCTCTTATATCATCAAATTCAATAGCACGTTACATGAGTCAATTTGGGAAGGTAATTATATATGGCAGCCTAATAGACTCAGATTGCTAAGTAACACTCTCCCCGAGATATGACAAATACAACTTGCTTATATTTAAGAATTAGTAATGCAAACAGAAAAACTAAGTTTTTAGTGTAATATCGCTATTGAGAGGTTTGCAATTGAGTATATAAAACATAAAGTAAAAAGTACAACAATTCATTTGATGTCCCGAAGTTATCGTCATAATCCTAGATTTGCTATAGGATTTCTATGGCTGCCCAAGATCAATTATGAGTTATCCCAAGTGTTTAAGAATTCGTATCTGAAGACATAAATCACTTGGCACATGATGCTGGTGAAATCCTTAGTATTAGATACTAGTTTTTATATAATTATTTATCATTTTCTTTTATCATTATAAATATAAACGTTGTGGTTTATTTTCTTTTTATTGAGTGTGTTATTTTTCTTTTTGTTCTTTAATTTTAATAATTGAATTACATTTTGAAGTACATATTCTTATGATTGTTTAGTGATAAAAGATATAGAATTCTAATTTATTTAAGTAATTTTTATCATATAAATTTACATGATATATTATGTTAATAGATATTTCACTTTGGGAACTTAAATGATGATTGAAAATGTAGTGACTTTTTGATTCTAAACTCAGTATGAAATTTTATTGAATATGATATAAATCATGATAAATTATTTACATGTAAAGTCAAAGTATTGATAGTTGTGCATGAATGTCCGTAGGAAATTTTGTGTTTTGACATGGTTCTGCATGGAAGAATAATATCGCCGAACTAAACAAGGGTGAGAAACTGAATGTCGACAATTTTAAAATTTGGAGTATGAAAATCCAATATGTACTAGAAGAACAAGAGACTCTTGAGGCCCTGAAAATCAGTGGATGAACCTGAAAAGGCACCCCAGCCCAACATAGATGAGATCATGAGGCTTATGAGGCCTTAAAAAAGAAGAACTCCACTGCTCGCATCGCATTGATACGCAATATGGAAAATGATATCATAAAAGAGTTCAGGAAGTTAGACCTGGCCAAGGATATGTGGTCCATATTGGGCGAGAAGTTTGGTAGTATGTCAATAACTAAACTTAGGTCACTTTCGATCAAGTTCGACACATATAAGATGTTGGGGTTTTATCAGGGCGGCGCAGCGCAGCGGAAGAAGCGTGGTTCGGGCGAAATCGTAGTTTAAAATTTTTAAATTTACGAATAAATTATTCAATATCCAATATTAATAATTCATTCATATCTCACATAAACTTATTTATTCGATATCATATAACGACATAAATAATATAGTAACTCCACGAAATTTTTACGAAAACGTTTTTCAATAAAATAACATAAAACGCGTTTCCGACCGAACCGACCAATGCACATGGGGACTGCCCAGGTAAGCCCCAAAAATATTTGGACAGTTCATGGACTACCTGAACAGTGACCAATTCACTGTTTGGGCAGCCGTTACCCGGTAACATTATTTTTCACCGTTTTCGTGTAATTTCACTCCGAAATAATTTCCGATAATTATTTTTCTTTTGAAATTAAAATAAAATTATTTATTTTAATTACTCAATACTTAAAAACTGAATTTTTTCCCAAGAAATCATATTTCTTGAAAATTACCGTTTGACCCCTAAACTTTACATTTTGTTCATTTTAGTCCTCAAATTGTCCAATATAATTTTGGATGATTCCAAATCAGTTCTAAAATGATTTTCAACATGTACAACACATCAAAATATAAATTACAATAAAACCCCACAAAAAGATAAAATTACCGAGACCCCTTTAGTTTTCCAATTTTATAATTTAGTCCAATCTTGTTCGAAACAAGTCAAGATCAAATCAATCAATCCAAAATTTAATATGCATCATATACACATCATAATATATCACATATATGAAAATCCCCAAATTTGGAAAGGCTAAGAACCCTAATTTTATAATTTCTTCAAATTGACACAATACACCAAATTAAACAAATTCAATACTTTAATCCAATCTTTACCACACCAAACAAGTCTCACCACCATGAAACAACTCAAGAACAATTCTAGGTCATCAATGAGTGGCTTAGCAACTCTAGAATGACAACTTGATTACTAATTAATCATAATAAGCTTAAGAACTCATTTCAAGCCTATTTATAAATCATACATGCAAACACCTTTAAAATAAGTTCCCAACCATTTTAATTACAAACTAAAAGAGTAGAGACATCATTTTAACAACACAAATTGAAGCCAAGAATAATAGAAACAATTTCCAAGTTGAAGTGTGTTGAGAAATACTTACAAATTTCCAAAAATGCTTAAGTTTTCTTTTATCCTTCAACTTTGCTCTCAACTCACTTTTGTAATTCTTTTGGTAACTTGCACTTATGAAAAATAAAAATGAAACAAAGCTTTTATATTTTCCTTATGATTGCCGTGAATCACCAAGAAAAAAAATAAAATAATTTTTTCAACTTTTGTTTGAATATCATTAAAGCCAAGTTACTTGTTCCAATTGATCACTATAACCATTAAAGTAATTCAACAAGTGAACCAACCAAATCATGCCATTTCCTAACTATAATCATGACAAAAGATATTTATATTTCAATTAATTTAATTACTTAACAATTAAATATTGAAATAATTAAATACAAAAATCTTAAATATATGTATTATATTTACATTAAATATCTCAAATACAAATATTAATGATATATGCCAAATATCATAATTGGACAATTAATTAATGTGTATTTAATAATATCAAATATTAAATACAAATACACATTAATTAGGAAATGACCATTATGGTCCATTCGCATGTATTTTCTGTTTAACCGTTAAACGATTTATAAATAATTTCCATTATTTATAAAAGTTGCCCTAGTGCTCTACGAGTTTATTTCGTTAGTGATACTCTCTAGATTCAGGCATATCCGTCACGAAATCAAATTTCTTGTCCATAATTTACCTACCCGTAAATTATGACGACCACTGATAAACTCACTGAATCATACAGGTCGAGGTCATTGCATACGTTTAATCCTTCTGTCACAGGTATCCGGATTATCCCAGAGATATAAATATAAACATCAAATCTCTACAGGTGTAATCCTGTCGACGTATCTATTAGCAATCTTCTAAATAAAACTCGAAACTTACTTCCGAAGTATACCACGACCATGGATTTAAAAGATTGCTAATCATATAATGGACACCTATGCCTTGTACACAGGACTGACAGATCCTATCTTGATACACACAAGATATCATGAGCATGAGTCCACACCCAACGAATAGGCGGGGGTCTGATATTAATAGATCGGTGACGTGACTGCCATCTAAGTGTGGAGGATAACTCATATATCCACAGTGGTATCTGAAGTCAAAGAATCACTATGCTACTCAACCCGAGAAGATTCCTATTGACGTTGATGTACCATCTATTAGGTAATCTTCGGTGAGTCGTTCAGTGTTTATCAAATAAACACGTACATATCTATACGAGTCTCCTGAGACTTATGGTTCATTGGGACAAACCATTAGACCAAGTCACGATATACAACATGTACTGGTCTCAGCGGATTTTACTAACCGACCCGTGTTAGTAAATCTTGGCCAGGAACTTTATTTGATAATATATATCTAGTAGTGACACTTCCCAATGTCAATTACAAGCTACGTTGTAATTGTGCACTATATTATATATTATCGAGTCTTTATCTAATATATATATATCACTAAACATGATTTAGATTCAATCTAATGAATTAGATCGAATATATATAATAAAAAACAAGAGGTGCAACCATAAATAAGTAATATTATGGAAAAAGATATTGTTCGTATTCATGAATCAGACATAAATACGATCTGGATTGGCGCTCCGAGCATCAACCCTAAAAATTTCTCTCGCTTGCTCTAGTGCCAATCCACAGTATCATATACACATCTTAATGTATATCACATACGCATGGCCCTCAAGAACTCACCTAGCGCTCAAAAGGTAGGCAACAACAAGTAAGCCTGCTATGACATATTGAGTTTTTCAAACAAATCCAATTGTTTCCCTTAGTCAGCATCATTCATATTTTTGTAGAAACTAAGTTCTACATCAATATGACTCAGATGCCACATCAATATTGTGCTACAGCTACTGACTTGTCCAAGTATTTGTGGATCAAATCCAAATTACTATGCAGACAACCGCAAACACAACACCAATACCAAACTTCTAATCTATAAGGTCACTATGCAACTCCATAAGTCGATACTTCATAAATTGCAACTAACTCCACTCTCATAGTCGAACCATCAGTGACACTCCCACTGCATCTTTTCTGACTCTTCATGACGTCGACTGTCTAACGTCATAATTAGACTCAATACTAATCTGACCCTAATGGTTGCAGACTATATGCTCCATGAATAAGAAACTCGTTCTTAATATCTCAAAGATCACAAAGAACATGTTTCAAGACCCATCATATAGTCTACATGGTATCAAAATAACTCGTAACAATTACGATTAAATTTATATCTTCAATCGTAAATGAATAAAGTATTTATTATGTCATCATCACGTGATACATAAGATTGATTAGACATTCTAATTAAAATATCTTTCGAAATATGAATACTATACATAAGACATACTCTAACTGTCAAACAGTTATACTAACTGTCATACATATAGTATTGTTGTGTCATTCATTAGATCATATCTAATGTACGACTAATAGGAGTATCTCACAAATCTCTTAGTCTTATATCATATATAAAAGTTTATATCGAATATAACAGAGACAACTCTCATTGCTTTCACGGAGTAAATAAGACACAGGTAAACTTTTTACCTCATAAACATCTCATTATTACTTTAATAATGATAATGTCATTATGATGCAAAACACTAGAAATAAATTTATACACTCCCACTAACCCTTCTTTCTCATATGTATTCTCTATGCTTTGATAAAATCAGACAATCTGACTGATATCAAAATTAGAAAACATAAATTTCCAGAAAGCTCATTTGAGTCTACAATAGGCTCTATAAGCTAATATTCAAACTTGTAATCTTAGCAGAATACAAACTCTAAGGCCATTCCAAAACAAACTTTTCAAACTAAAAAAACACAATGGATCACTTATCTGAAGAAATCATTCAAAAATGCCACTTTATATTTCTAGCTAAAGTATACAGTTTAATATTAACATTAACCAACAAATCTTTAATTGTTCAATTAGTACGGCTAGAGATAAGTTTCCTCAGAATCTACAGTAGATTGCTGAGTATAACTATTCTCACTGTCATACTATAAAGGTCAAACCTTTAATAAACTCACTTTGCATTTGCTGCATAAACCATTTCCACATTTTATGAATGATTCATAATGAAAGCTCAATCAAGTTCCAAACTTGATCATAGTAAGCTATGAACAATCTTAGATATATGGTTTAATGCTAATTTCCGGAATCGATATCAAATATTGTTCCCACTATAAGTTATAGGATAACTTTCTTCGATAAGAAAACAACAGAACCATTAAGTATCAAATACTTTGCAAATGATTCTGACATCCTATTGCACTTATATGGAAGCAATTAAAGGGTATTTTCATCTTATTAATTATGTAGTTCCATTTATAGTTTATCACTCTCACATTTGACTTCAATAAGTCAAGTCTTTTCTACAAAGGTCAACATCTGATGTTACTTACTAAGTAATAAAAATAATTTTATTACTCGGGATTGTAGAAAAGATATTCTATCAAATAGAATATAATATTCTGTTAAATATAATAAATGATAATCTTATACTCGTACCTCCAAGCCGCAAGTACTATCGATTATATAACCATTATACAAAAGAAAGATTCAAATCTCAAACATTTCAAAATTTGATTTTTCTACTTGTACATATCATATACGTAACTATAGAAACTAATGGAACATTAATTAAAATGATGAATTAGTGTTACTGGAGCATATCCCCAACAATATTGAAACTAATTCGACAACACTCAATATCAAACGAATCAAATCATATATAAGATTCGATTATTCCCACTTACCAATTCCATCAATATGGAATCGTGGAAGAATTATATTGAGTAAGAATCATATTCATTCAATAACCTTAGAACTAATTGCCTTAAATTCATATGTTTGATCATATCAAACATCTTTGAACAATTTAAAGACATACGGTGAATTTTAAAGATACAATTTCTAAAACTTTAGATTGAATATCTTTGAACTAGTCAAAATATTCTATCCGTATTTCATTAGAAACACGTAACTAAGTCACGACGATTCATTGACTAAGTTACGAAGTAAATAAAACTATTTTAAGCAATTTACAACTCAATAAAGTACATACATCCAATGTATCGGTTTAATAAATTTTCTGGTCCAATGACAATCATTGGTTAAATGAGATTTAATCCCATTCCTGAATACAATATTCATTAAATGGATAAGGATATATGGTGTGATCTCGTATCAGACCATCCTTTACCATATGGAATAAGCATCTAATACTTAAGTGATTAAATCTCATAAAACAGTGTTCTAAGTTATTTAATTAACCGAATATTTTTCTTAATGTTTATTTATTTATCAATGACACTAATAGTCATTTTAAAATATGTGACAACTGTTTACAGAGAACAAGTAACTATTCGATAGTCGCATGTTCTGATATCAAATATCGAAACAATCATTCAATAATATTTTAAATAACTAGACGGGATATCTCATATCCAATACCTATAGTTGTCATATTGAGAAAATTGATATTTTCTATACACAACTATACACATCTTCTTTCTTTAGCATTATTATTTACCTTCAACTATTTACAACATTTAGAAATAATTGAAAAGAAAATAGTGTCTGCACGTGACCTCTAAATCTCACCAAAGCCAAGAAACGTCATTATTAGATAAACAAATACCTAATGGGGTTTTCTTAATGCCAGTGAAGAATCTCAAGACATGAACAAATTCATGTCAATCTTTACAGCATAAGAAACTATTCAGTCTAGTGTAGACGCTGGTTTTCTCCTGAGGTCCACAATCGAGATTTCGTAGGTTAAGGGCACTAGCGATCCTACAAAACAAAGATAGAGTGAGTGTGAGTACTGCCCATCGGTGTGGTGGGTTCCGAAGGCACTCCGATGCTCACGTTAGTAATGGGAATGAGTTATAAATGTCGTAGGAGGAGAAGCAAGGTCAGAGATTACCTTGATCCTCGTGAGCTATCGTGAGGGCGGTAGGTAGGGGATTCTGAGAGCTCTGGAGAGAATATTATTAAGCTGTGAGTTGTAGTACTTGAGTGTCCTTCTCTCGTAGACTTCTTCTCTTATATATACACACTCGAGAAACATGTGTACTTATTGCATTTAATTGCTCGCCCGTTTGAAGGTTGGAAATGACTGATTCATAAGGGGTATTTATGAGTCTAGGCATTTCGTGGGCTGACATATGATGAGTCTAGGATACAGTTTAGGTATGATATTTTATTGGGTATGAGCTTGTGAAACAACTTTGGGCCAATATAGACTTATAAAATCGGGCTTCATTTGAGAGTTTTGGGTCCTTTAGATTGGAGGATATTGGGCCTTCCCTTGGTGTGTAGGCTTGAGATGGTAACTAGGGCTTGCGTCTTATCCTGGGTACTGTTAGGGGAATTTGAGGTGTATTTAGTATTGGGCCCGAAGCGAAAAGTCAAAAATGCCCTTAGCTCAAATTTGGCCCGTACAGTTTGTCCCATACCCTCTAAGTCAAGGAGTCATTGGCTTGGAGAGTACTAATTGGTCGTGTTGTCTGAACCAAAATGGGAAAGTCTTTGTTTCCTGGACCAGGACGCGATTGAGCGTCTTCAATGTCGCCTGGACAGTATGTATAAAGTCTTGAATCTGACTCGACATGAGTTAAAGGAGATGTCCCCAGTCGATCGAATTGGACGTTGTTCCTGGTCATACTCCGTACGACTGGTCTGAGGACCAATGAAGCCTACATATTGTTTGGACTGAGTATGGACCAGGTCTTCAATTTGTCTTTGACATGGGTTGGGGGGATGACCTTCGTGAACAAAATCAGATGATGATCCTCGGTATACTCCATACGACTGGTCAGAAGACCAATCGAGTCTTCATGTCTGGACTAAATGTAGTCCAAGTCTTCTACTTGCCTAGTTATATCCCATTCGACAGAACTGAGTGGTGTTCTTTGAAGAACTCCAGTCGATTGGTTAGAGGGCCAATGGAGCCTTCAGGTCGTCTGGACCGAGTTTGGTTCAGGTCTTCAACTCACCTGATGATGGCCGGGAGATCATTCTATCGATTGGTGTGGTATAGGAACCTAGTCAAGTTGTATGTCGTCTAGTACTAGATGAAGGTCCGGATCAGTACTTGACTCAATTAATGAGCCTGTTGAGGAAAGAGCTTGTCGACTCACTCGTTTGGTACCGAATAGGGACCAAATCGAGTGTACATATCGTCTGGACTAGAAGAAGGTCCATGTATTGTACTGCACTCAACCACGAGCCAAATGGGTAAGGTTCCCGTCGACTGGACCTGATGAAGGCCAGGAAATCATTCACTCGTTCGGTACCGAATAGGGACCAAATCGAGTATACATGTCGTCTGGACCAAAAGAAGGTCCATTTACTGAACTTGACTCAATCATGAGCCAATTGAGAAGTGTTCCCGTCGACTGGACCTGATGAAGGCCAAGAAATCATTCACTTGTTTGGTACCGAATAGGGACCAAAACGAGTCTACATGTCGTCTGGACTAGAAGAAGATCCATTTACTAAACTTGACTCAATCATGAGCCAATTAGGGAATGTTCCCGTCGACTGGACCTGATGAAGGCCAGGAAATCATTCACTCGTTTGGTACCGAATAGGGACCAAATTGAGTCTACATGTCGTCTGGACGAGAAGAAGGTCCATTTACTGAACTTGATTCAATCATGAGCCAATTGGGGAGTGTTCCCGTCGACTGGACCTGATAAAGGCCAATAAATCATTCACTCGTTTGGTACCGAATAGGGACCAAATCGAGTCTACATGTCGTCTAGACCAGAAGAAGATCCATTTACTGACTTGTCTCAATCATGAGCCAATTGGGGAATGTTCCCGTCGATTGGACCTGATAAAGGCCAGAAAATCATTATCCACTCTATTGGTCCTTATATGTCGTTTGGATAAGGTATCCCTTGTGACAGCATTGATGAGGTACTCAATCGATAGAATTTTTATTGGGCTTCGAACGAGGCTTGCGTTCCTCGATTTCCTAAACCACAATAAATGTGGCGTTCATATCGAGGCCCTTTTTGGCAGGAAAATGAGGCGTCAAAACATGGTAGGGTATAAAGAGTATTGAGGGGGTTCATTCGCTTCATTTGCAAAATTTCCTCTCAAGTCGTAAGGTTGGGGCGCTCTCCTCGAATTCAAGGTATTCTTTATTTCCTTCTTCGTGTTCTTCAGTTCTTCAATTTGTTCATAAGGTAGATTCAACCTGTTCTTGGCTAAGGTTAGGACTTTGATCTTTAATTGGTTTGGGGATTTCTAGGATTGTGTTTGTGTGAAACTTGGGTTTGATCTTCTGTCATATTGGTTTTAGGTTGATTCGTTATTTGTAGAGTGAATTGATATGTCGTCTGAGTGTTTCTCGAGCTCTAGTGATACAATGATGGAGATGTATGTAGGCTCGCCTTTGTGGGTTGTTTCTCCTTTTAGGATGCATGGTAGGGACACATTAAGTGGTGGTGATGAAGATGTGCTGATTGTCGCATCGACGGAGGCTCCGCTCGGAATCCCTAAGGATGTGTCTCCTCTCCATATAATCCCAGCTGAGTCGGGTGAACCCAGTACTAGTGAGCCGACCAACTTATTAACCAAAAATCCTCCAAGTAGAATAACAATAAGAGCCATGAAGGAGATGGAAATAAAGTACCGGTTTCCTGAGTCGGTTCAAGTGAGATTAGCTTCCTTGAGAGAACGAATCGACTATAGGATCCCTGGGTGGATTGGGTTTTACGAACGTCCCTTTGCAGATGGATTTAGGTTCCCAATTCCTAACCTTGTGTGGCAAGTAATAGATCACTATAGGATAGCCCCCTCCCAACTAATGCCAAATACATGGAGGGTCTTGATGTCGGTTGAAGTTCTGATGTACGAGCTGGGAGTTAGAAAATTTCATGGTGGTGAGTTATAGTCCGAAAAAGAATAATATTTTTCCATGTCAAGAAAGAAACAGAAGTCTAATCAACACGAGAAAGGAAAACGTCCTCCAAAGAAGAAAAACATTGCAAAGGTTAAATGTTATAACTATGGTAAGAATGATCATTTTACTTGTGATTGCATTGAGTCTAAGAAGGTAAATACTTTTAATACTTATTTAAATGAAATATGTATTTCAAGTTCGATATTTCTAATTAAATCTAATTTTTATGGATTGCATACGCAGAAGCCTCATACCACGTAACAAATGATATAGATGCCTTCGTGGAATTTTTCCGAAGATTTAGTACCCTTTTTAAATCATCCGTTTTCATGATAACGCATTTTGAGCTTCAATGTCCATTTTCAGAGATATTGTTCTCGTCGGAAAGCTAAGACATAAAGCTATAACTTTTATGTTAGGTATTTTCTCTAATTTCATGTGTAATTAAGTCAAATTTGGGCCTCAAATTAGGCCATTGCATACTGAAGAAAATAGTAAAGGAATTTAGCTTGTGATTTTTTCATTTAATATTATTTTTAATTATAAAAAATAAGCCTTGTATGTGTGGCTCACATTTCCCCCAATCTCTACTTCTCATGCCTCCTCCTACCACGAAATATCATCTAATTCATTTTTTTGTGTGTTTGTCATGACATGTCATTGGTGAACAAGACTTTAAGTTTTTCTTCACCATATCTTGAATCAATCTAAGCAAGTAAGCTTTTTAAACACATCTTAGTGATTTATTAAGTGAATCAAGTATGTTTTCTAGAGTTTATCATTTGAATCCATGGAAACCCAAGCATGATTTATGTCTATATTGCATGATAGTGTTAAATATTGGTGTTAATTGCATTTAGATATGAGTTTATTTCAAGTTTTTTGTTGAGAATAATTTGATACAAGAAAACCCTAGGTGTGGGTATATTGTAGCTTTGTTTGGGTGTTGAAGACACCCATTTGAAGTGTTGAATGATGTGGAACATGTTATATTGTGTATTGGTAATGTTGTCATAGATAAAGGTATTTAGGATTTTCCTTTGTTGTTGTTATATGATGAATCCATGATTAGCCCTGGAATCGTACATGCATCGCGACGCACAAGGCCTCGAGTCGCGATGCAGCACTAAACATAGCATTATGTCTATAGATTTACCTTGGTTGTATTATGATGCAGAATGGAAATCGCGACAGGAATTGCCTAGTCGGCATAGCGACGAGAAATGCCATGCATCACGACGCGCCACCAGTTTTTGGGCTTGTTACCATTTGTTTTAGGTCACGCCTTATGATGTCAAAAACGTTGATAAGTATGGTTTAAACTCACTTATTCTTGTACTCTTAACTTATTATTTTGTTAGTTTCCATATCATTTAATGTCATTTATATTTTATTTTATGTCTTGTTTGTAGGAAGCATTAGAACATCAAGAATGGAGCAAATACGCGTGTTTCGGGACCTATTGGGAGCATCGAACTCAAGAACAGGCAAAACCAGCATCAGCTGCGTATTGAATTTAAAAAGACTATAACTTTTGATCTAGAAAGAGTTACGAGACCCATAATATATCGATTTACATGTCCTCGATGAGATCTAGTCAATACACAAATCCTGGAATCTGACACGCGTCGTGACGCGCCTTGACCAGCGCCGCAGCGCCCCGTACGCACTAGAAACATGATTTTTAGGGTTTTAAGATACCCAATGACCCCAAGGCTCTATTATAAATAGATTAGTTCGTCCAAAACCTAAATATGAGGCTAATACATAGCACAAAACACCAAAATACATATTTTTAGAGATCCAAGGAGGAGGATTGAAGAGCAACAGGAGGAGACGAAGGCGGTGACGTCCGAAGAGGAAGAGATTCAATTCGGGTTTTTATCTTCTTGTTTCTTTCTTAGAACTCTAATGATTTCCATTAGATTCATGACTTGTTTATCATTGTTTTTATCTTTAAGTCATGAACTAACTCCTTAATTTTGGAGAATAATGTAACTAATGCTTGAACCATTGTTTTAATTGTTAATTTTGTTATGAAGTTTTATTCAGTTTATTTGCATTCTATTGACTTTAATGCCTTGTGTTTGCTGGCCTTCATATATATTTAGAATCTATCACTCAAGAGAGGGGATTTTGAATAGATCTAGAGAATATAACCTAGGAATTTTATAGAGTTCGAGAGAATATATAAGTTCCTTTGAAGTCGTTAATATAGAATCACAAAGCGTAATGAGTTGTTAATTACTAGATTTTTATAGAGATATCGAAATCCATAGTTGATGATGTTTTCACTGATGCTCGAGAGAGGGAGTGGATATTTTCCGAATCTTGACTTATAAATAATATAACTGAACAAGGATTAATTGGCATGACAAATACATAGGCGACAATTAGGTGAAATCGGGATCTAGAATCTCTATCGTATTATTCCCTCCTATATAATTATTTTTATATTTATTTATTAAAATCTTTGTTATTTATTTTCTAAATAAAGTTAGGATTATCAATTGTAGTATTTAGTGCGAGTTAACGCAATCCCTGTGGGTTCAACACTCTTTCACTTATTTATACAAAAACTTGACACTGTACACTTGCGGTACGGTATAAAATATCACAACAAGTTTTTGTGTTTGATAAGTGTGGTTTATACCCACTTATTCTGACATCCTTAGCCTATTATTTTGTTATGTTTCGAGTCATTTAATGTCATTTAATGTTTATTTTATGTCTTGTTTGTAGGAAGTATTAGAACATCAAGAATGGAGCAAATACGAGTGTTTCAGGACCTGTTGGGAGCATCAGACTCAAGAACAGGCAAAACCAGTATCAGCTGCGCACGGAATTTAAAAAGGCTATAACTTTTGATTTAGAAAGAGTTACGAGACCCATAATGTATCGATTTGCATGTACTCGATGAGATATATCACATACATACAATGCATCACTAAAATACGCATGTTCCGAGACATACTGAGAGCATCAGACTCAATGGAAATCGCGACAGGAATTGCCTAGTCGGCATAGCGACGTGAAATGCCATGCATCACGACGCGCCACCAGTTTCAGGGTTTGTTACCATTTGTTTTAGGTCACGCCTCATAATGTCAAAGAACGTCCTAAGATTTCATGCCATAAGGGCCACTTGTATTTTCATGCCCATGTTTAAGAACCGTAAATTATTAATGTATACTAATCATACTTAGTGCACATGCTTTAAAGATTCCACGCATGGGAATCTAACCTTTTCCATTTGAGCACATGAGAATTCATACGTCGATTTTATGAGTGATTGCTTTCACACTTATGTTTTCATATTATTTACATCGTAATGTGTTGTATTTACAATGTATGTACTATGAATATCGAAGCACGATTTGTGAGATTCAAACTACGTCTAAAGTTCTGCAAGTCATGTTTCATGCTTACAACATATGTTTTACAAGTTTATAGTTCATGTATACATGTTTAATTTTTCATGAGTTAAGCATGTACCTTTCAGTTTATGCATTTTCAAGCCATGTGTGTATGTTTCCAGTTTTCATTGTATGTTTATATGACCTCAATTCACGCCCTTACAAGTTATGGATTTACGCTTTCAATTTACATTTACGTATATATGTTACAATTTACGTTTTTAGTTTACATTTCACGTCATATGATTACAAGTTACGTTCTTAATTACTCTATCCCATGTAGAGGTACTGGTTAGGAAATATGTTAAGACGTGATTCAACCTATACTTATTCTAAAATAGGTAATGAATTTTGTACGAGTATTATATGCATAAACCAGTAAACTTGTCAGTTTATGGTCACGTGTTTTCTATTCATGATTTGCATGTTTCAGTGTATGTTATACAAGTTTATAGTTCATGTGCATAGTCCTCAATTTATGTATTCCACGTATCATGTTTACAAGTTTATAGTCACATTTCCCAGGTTTCATGTTCATATTTACAGTTTACACTTTACACATATCAGGTCTACAATTTATGTTTTCAGTTTACCTGTCATGTTTATAAGTTTTCATTTGATGTTTTTACGTTTCTCATGTGTCATGTTTACAAGCTTACGGTTTATGTTTTCCATGAATCATGTTTTCAGATCATGTTCTTCATGTGCCAAGTTACAAATTACGTTTCTACAAGATATGTTTTCAAGTTCATGATTTCCTTGATTTTCAATTTAAGATTTGCAGTAAATAGTTTACAAGAACAAGAAATAAAATACTTTCAAACTACTAGTAGAGTATCGTCTCCTCATGTATAGTGATCGGTGAAATCACACACGTAACACAAGCACACATATTGCTCAAGTAGTATAAAATGTATCGATCCCACGAGGACTTAATACCTGTGCTATTAATTTATGAAGCTAAATTTCTACACGCATCTAATTGATTTGATTATTTGTTGGATAATGATTTTTATCTAAAATAAGTAAATAAAACAAAACAAAGGTAAATTTCAAAAGGAATTAATGATATGAAAATGTCCAGGGTTGTGAATCCTACCAATATCTTTCTAAAGATGAGTTGATTATTTTATGCTTGTGAAATTTACTAGTTTATTAACCTGGAACACGAAAATATGGAAGAGCTTCTTCCGATGGTCAGATGCAAACACCCAAGGTAACCCAATTAACTATACTCCTATGTTAATTAAAAAACTTCGAATTCATTAAGTTTAAGTTCCAATTATGGTTACTCACGCCCGACAGATATATTCCTATCCTGGAAGGAAATCTCTAAGGTGAATGTGAGATCATGAGCTATTGAGTCTATGGCTAAACCTAAAATCCATTTTACAAGTTCATTTTAAGTTTATCTAATCAATCTTATTAGTGGCCAATTAACAAGAACCATTAAGAACTAGACTCAATAAATAAACCAATTCATCATCAAAGATATAAGAAAAGTCAACTTATTAAATCATTGATATTGATTTTCATCACAACCCTAGACAACGTATTTAGTTACCACACATATCTTGGACTACTAAAGACATAAATAAATAAAACATCATACAACAAGTTGAAAACTAAAAAGTAAAAATTACAACAATGAAATAAATGATGGGGTTGGGGATCCACTTTTATTATTTCAAATCAAGAAATATCCCTTATTATAATATACAAATTTGCATTATATTACTAACCGATCATATAGGCGGTATCCTGATTAAGTCATATTTTAATTAATTCCAACCGACCATAAGGCGGTATCCAATTAAGTCAGTTTAAAATTAATTTAATTAAGTTCAACCGCCCATAAAAGCGGTATCCAATTAAGTCAGGCTTTAAGATAATTTATATATTATAAAATAAGGGAGATTATTCTAAATTATTATAATAAAAGTTTTACCTTTCACCCCAGCAAAAAGAAGTTGCCTTCTCATGCTTTAAGTAAAAAAATAAAGTTTTATTACTAAAATAAAAATAAAATACAAGAAAGCTGAAATTAAACAAACAAGATACTCTCTTCTTAGCATTCTAAGGAAATTCCCCAGAAGAAAGTATGAAGAAAATCCTCTGATTTAGGCTACTATTTATAGGCTTCAAATCGGGTGTGCATCGCGACGCGCCAAGTCTTTTGCGTCGCGATGCGTGATACAGTGCTGACGTCATGATGCCGCAAGTGATGACACATGTCGGAAGATGAATTATTGGCCCGGTGTCGTGACACGTTGAGGCTTGCGCGTCGCGATGCGTGAACAATAAATTTCTCATTTTTCCCTTTTTCATCAGTTTTTCACCGTTTTAGCCTCGATTTGATTCCAGTGAGTCCTGATATTTTATTTATCTATAAAATAAACACAAACACATCAAAATGTTCATAAAACTCGAGAAACTATACAAAATATTAAGTAAAAGAGGCGGTAAATATTGATATATTCTCTGCTCATCACACCCCTAAACCTAACATTTTGCTAGTCCTCGAGCAAAACAACAAAATAAAATGCAATAAACAACTAAGCCACTTTCGTAGGGATCACGGTTGCATTTAGCGTATGCAACAAGCCATTAAACCCTAGGTGTCCCTAATGGACGAGTTGTAGTCTCGTGAGGGCTTTCAGCGACGACACCCACAAACGTCAATCAAATATACAATCAAACACACAAAACAAAATAAAAAGATAAACAAGTTAGTAACTAAACAAGTGAAATTCTTATCCAAGTTAATAGTTGTTTTCTTTTTTTCTAAATTACCAAATAAGTAAATTCTCCGATTATTTTTACAATTCCCCATATACACAACCAACTAGGTATTAATTAATTCATTGTGCCCACGATATTCATAACTGTAATTGAAAAGAGAGTAATATTTTTGTCCTTAGGTTATATCAGAATTCACACATTTTTGGCAATGGATTTTTTTGTATAATTTATTTTTAATAATAACATCTTTAATCCTTGTAGCGAGCTTTGGGCCAGTGACTCCCAAACCAGTTGGCTTTAGGACACTAGGTGTTAAAACACCCTTACAAACTTAATTACTCGGATCTCAGATGTTAAAAGTTCTACCGTTTGACATGAATAATCACTGCTTGACAAGGCAAGAAGTCCGATTACTAAGTAGAAATTTTATTATTATTAACTCAGGCTTTTTAGTTTGACACGAACAATCACTGCTTACTGAAGCAAGATGTCCGGTTACTAAGTAAAAGCATGGTTAATTATTTATATACACATTTTTTTATTTCATCGCTTTTAGGTGCTATTTCCAATAAATTAGAGCACTAAATATTACAAACTTTCACTTACAACCCATGTTCATAGGTTACAATGTATGTTGATAATATCTGTCAAATGAGCATATGAAGATCCATATTAGTCAATATTATGGAAATTTCACAAATTTAAATAATTCAAAAGGAAATAAACAAAAATTAACTGGTTATGAATTAGGATGAGATACGTCTTAGGAGTGGAAACTCCTTACACAGCTATCTCAAGCACAATTCCACCTGGTTAGTCAAGTTTGAAACATAATTTTTTTTTTTTTAACAAAAACAACGCAAAGAAAAATAAAAATAAGATACTATCAACTATTCCCCTCCTATAAATCCAATTGAGACATTGTCCACAATGTCTTAAAAAGAAGAAGAAAATTTTAGAAGATAGTACTGGTAAGCGTGGAATTGTACATTTAAAAAGAAAACTAAGGGTTAAGATCCAGATTTATCCTACGCTTCTTGCCACGATCGTTATCGGACCAGTTCAACTTAGAAATGAAATGGTCAATATTTGGTTCAAATGTCAAGAGTTGGTCAATTAAATTATTGATTGTTCTCGCAGTGAAGATGATATCTTTTACGGGTTTTGAAAGGAACCCATTTCTTATGGAATCTTCAAGAAACACAAAAAGAAAATCAAAAAATCCACCAACATTAAATAGTCCAATTGGTTTCTAATGAATGTTCAAATTTTCCCAAGATAACACTGTGAATATTTCCTCCATCGTGCCCAAGCCACCTGGCAAAGACTAAAAGCATCAGCACGATTAATCATTTCAAAATGACTTTCGGACATACCTGAAATAATGCATTGTAGGGTTCTCTAAGAACAAATCCAAGAACATTCAGCATAAAAGATGTGTAAATACTCAACGAAGTTTGCGGAATAACTTACATTGATCGGCTAGGTAGGATGTGTAGACAACAAAAATTTGCCTCATTTGAAGTTGCTCCAAGCTCTCCTTTGATTGTATGTTGAGCTCCAAGCTTGATGAATGAATTCCAAACTCTTGGGAATGGTTTCCCTATCACCTTTGAATGACTCTTTAAGTGCTAGCTTAGGAAGAAATTGCAACAAAATCTTCCTTTGGTGTTCTTGTAGTTCTCGGCAATTGAGAGAAAAAGAGAGAGGGAGAGTCACGGTTTTTGTGTGTGAAGGAGAGAAGTGAAAAGTGTTAAGTGTGAAATAAATTTCCCAAAAAACAAAACCATATACCAAATCTCAAGTTGGTAAATGGCACTAACCTTTTCAAAATAAAATAAGGAAGTGTGTAAATCAAGCCATCAACCACTACCAACTTCCATCAACAAAAAGTGATGAGAATGATATGTGATGTGACGTGATTGATGGGGGCCCCACTTTAATTTAAAATCTGAGTAGGCCCGTAAACACATTCCGGGCTCGAGTTCGTTAATTTTGAATTAACGAATTTTCTGTTGCGACTTAATTAAATCAAATTTAATTAAATAATTATGCCTGGCAAAATTACTATTAAAGTCGCTCGCGAATAATTCTAAATTAATTCGTTCGCCCGAATTAAAATCAAATTTTAATTCCATTATGAAATTTAATTTCTTTTAATATATCGAATATATTATTTTATCGATTAATTCTAAATTAATCGTTCTCTCTCTTCTATTCGAATTTTGTCCCAGATAAATTTTCGTCGTAATTAATCCCAGATTAATTTTCTCTCTCTAATAATTAATCCCAGATTAATTCTGTTCGAGTCATACGTCATCGATGAATCTTCGGGAAGCGACCATGAGATCCCTGGATATGATGGCAGTAAATCTGGTCGTCGGACTATCCGAACACGTGCGTACCCCGTACCACGTTCTTACCGATTTACAAGACATGTATGGCTTCTAGCAAAGCACCGTGCCTACCCAATTCTCCAGAAAAATCTTTAAGGAATATATATAATCTTTGTCAGGCGTAGTAGTATACGTAGTATTGCGTATTGCGATCCAGTATCTGATGTCACATGCAAGGCTGGGGCTGGAATAGTGTCTGCCTCGTACGAAGCATATATCGGATCACAAGCAACTAGTCTCTATAATCGGATAATCATGACCTTGTTATATTATCCTGATAGTTGCAAAATAATAGAGAACCAGTTCTGTATCCCTGCGTGATCATCATCTCCATATGACTGAAGTGATACTTCCATCTTGACATCACACCCAATACACTACGATTCTCAGTAAACCCAGAAGAGGCGTACACAGAACCTGTTAAAGTCCCGGACGACCAAAACCAAAGCGTATAGATTGTCGCAAGTATTAGCGATGCAAGTCTCAGGTTAAGACCAAATACACCTACCCTGATGCGGATTCCCATAGACACATAGTCATACTACCAATAGGATTCTGCGGGGTCTATCCAGAGCGAAGCTGTTCCCATACCATCGGTAAAAACAACCTCCAATCACACTTGCATAAGTATCCAATACTTAAATATATGAGAACTATGCTGTTATGCTCCCACAACGCGCACAAGTGAAATACTAGTCTATTCCGCATTATCGATGTCCAGTCTCGATAATACTATGATTGGGGATATTTAATGATTAAACCTTAGTGGATTGATATTGTCTCATATCTTATAATCCGGAACTAATCATAAGGACTTTTATCATTTATATATTCAAGTAATCTAATTACAAAATGATAAAATAGCAATTTCCATTGTCACATAGTTAATTTTTACAAAAACAACAATGTTTTTTAAAAATAGTGATGCTATGGGTCATAATTGTCCAACAATCTCCCCTTGCCTATGCCAGCTCCCCCTCAAGTATCTAACACCTGAACTATGACATGTCGCTCAAACTTTTGCTGAGGAATATCTTTCGTCAGCAGATCTGCAATGTTGTCATCTGATGCGACCTTCTTGATCTTCACATCGCCACGATGTATGATCTCACGAATCAGACGGAAATGTCGAAGAACATGCTTGGATCGTTGATGAGACCGCGGTTCCTTAGCCTGCACTATAGCCCCGTTATTGTCACAGAATAATAGAACAGGCTCAGCTGCTAACGGAACTACTCCTAATCCAATTAGGAATTTACGGATCCAAACTGCCTCTTTTGCTGCTTCAGCTGCAGCAATATATTCCGCTTTTGTTGTTGAATCGGCAACAGTCTCTTGCTTGGAAGTTTTCTAGCTTACTGCTCCGTTGTTCAAATAAAATATGTACCCAGATTACAAAACTTGCGTTGGTAAACCCAATTATCTCAAGTTCTCAATCTCTATAGTCTAAGAAAGCATCATTAGTTCGTCTAAGATACTTAAGGATGTTCTTAACTGCCATCCAGTGACCATCACCCGGATCGTCCTGATAGCGACTACACATGCCCAAAGCATATGAGACATCAGGTCGCGTACATATCATGGCATACATGATCGATCCAACTGCCAAAGTGAACGGGATCCGACTCATGTTGTCTCTCTCATCTTGAGTTTTAGGGTACATGTCCTTAGATAGAGTGACACCATGTTACACTGGCAATAATCCCCTCTTGGACTGTTCCATGTTGAATCTATTCAATACTTTGTCAATATATGTGCTCTGGGAGAGTCCAAGCAGCTTTCTAGATCTATCCCGATAGATCTTTATTCCTAGAGTAAAGGTTACTTCTCCTAGATCTTTCATGGAGAATTTTAATGAAAGCCAAGTTTTCACCGATTGTAGCATGAGAATGTCATTGCCAATAAGCAATACATCATCAACGTAAAGGACAATGAGTGTCAGTGCACTCCCACTAACCTTCTTATATACACAAGGATCATCCTCATTTTGAATGAAATCATATTCTTTTATGATCTCATCAAAACGTTGGTTCCAAGAATGCGATGCTTGCTTCAATCCATAAATGGATCGATTTAACTTGTAAACCTTGTCTGCATGTTTTGGTAAGACAAAACCGTCAGGCTGTTGCATATAAACATCCTCCAAAAGGTTTCCGTTAAGGAAAGCAGTTTTGACGTCCATCTGCCATATTTCGTAATCGATTGCAGCAATAGCAAGCATTATCCGAATGGATTTAATCATGGCAACATGTGAAAAAGTTTCATCGTAATCAACACCATGTCGTTGACGATACCCTTTCGCTACAAGTCTAGCTTTGTATGTTTTTATGTTTCCATCCATGTATGTCTTCCTCTTGAAGACCCATTTGCAACCAATAGGCTTTATGCCTTCTGGTGCATCAACGAGTGTCCAAACTTAGTTGGTGTACATGGAATCCATTTCGGATTTCATGGCATCTTGCCATAAACCAGATTCGATACCTTGTATCGCTTCCTCATACATAACTGGTTCGTCTTCCTCAATAAGATTAATATCCACATGAGGTGAGATCAGAAACCCATACTCTTAGGTTGTTTTCTGAATCTCTCCGACCTACGCGATTCTTGTGTATTTGAAGATTGTGGTACAGTCTCATCCCTGATGAACTGTTCATGTTCAGTGAAGGAATCGGTGCCAGGAATAGTATCACTCCGATTTTCATCGAGTTCTACTTTCCTCTCATTAACCACTGCACATAGGAATTCATTCTCAAGAAAACCGCATGTAGAGCAACAAATACTTTGTTCTCTTGTGGGTTGTAAAAGTAATATCCTTTGGTTTCCCTAGGATAACCTACAAATAGACACTTATCCAATTTGGGTTCAAGTTTGGTACTATCCAAACGTTTAACGTATACCCAGCAAGCCAAATCTTCAGGAATGAGAAACCTTGTTTCTTTCCTGTCCATATTTCATACGAAGTCTGTTGAATAGACTTTGACAGAACCTTATTCAAAATAAGTATTGCACTGTTCAATGCATATCCCCATAAGGAAATTGGTAGCTCTGTGCGACTCATCATAGACCTTACCATGTCCAATAAAGTTCAGTTTCTCCGTTCGGACATATCGTTTAATTGAGGTGTTCCAGGAGGAGTCCACTGTGAAAGAATACCATAATCTTTCAAGTAATCAAGAAACTCATTGCTCAAGTATTCTCCACCACGGTCCGACCTTAATGTTTTAATACTTTTGTTGGTCTGTTTTTCTATTTCGTGTCGAAACTCTTTGAATTTCTCAAAGGTTTCTGACTTGTGTCTCATAAGATACACATAACTATAACGCGATGCATCATCCGTAAAGGTTACGAAGTATTCATATCCACCTCTAGCCTGGCTAGACATGGGCCCACATACATTACTATAAACGAGGGCTAATAGTTCGGTGGCACGTGCACCTTTACCGCTAAAAGGTGTTTTAGGTATTTTGCCTAATAAACAAGATTCGCAGACGTCATATGAATTTGGATCATATCCGTCCAAGTACCCACTCTTCGAAAGCGTGGATATGCGAGTTTTTTTAATGTGTCCCAGACGACAATGCCACATATAAGTTTCAACTTTGTTTCTTAGTTTACGCCTTTTGTTTGTTACATTATATGTTTGAGATTGATTTATATTCAAAATATAAAGACCATTATTCACATCAACACAACAAATCTCCATATCATTTTTATACATAAAACACCCAGTGTTTCTAAAAACAAAACTATACCCACATTGGGCTAATAAAGATACAGATATAATATTCCTAGTCAAACTAGGTACATAATAACAGTCTGATAAGTTTAGTACATGCCCCGAGGGCAGTTCCAAAATATAAGTCCCAACGGCCAAAACGGTGACTCTAGTCCCATTTCCAACTCGGAGGTCAATCTCTCATGAGGCCAGTCTCCTGCTAATCTGCAGATCATGCACATCAGTACATATATGAGTACCATAACCAGAATCAAAAATCCAATTTTTAAAACTAGAAGTAGACATGTTTATTTCTATAACAAACATACATGAAGCCGGTGTCTTGCCCGCTTTGATTTCCTTCATGTGTGCCTTGTACTCACGGCAGTCACGCTTCCAGTGCCCCCGTTTGCCACATTGCATGCATACATCTTGGGATTTGTCCTTTGCCTTCCTAGAAGACTTTGACGATTTGGCCTTGCCCTTCTTCTTCTTTTTCTTCTTTACACCTCCAGTAGCCTTCGGCCAAGCCTTGGGAGACTGAGATGTTGAAGCGAAGTGCGTCTCGCGCTTTTTGCCCTTAAATAGCTCTTTTTCTGCTTCACGCAGCATTGCCATCAGCTCTCCAAGAGTATAATCTTGGTTCGTCATATTGTAGTTCATGATGAACCCGCTCCAGCTGTCAGGAAGAGACTGCAAGATCAAATCTATAGAAGTCTCAGCCTCAAAGGTTATGCCTAGCTGACCCAGCTGTTTGATGTCAGTAATCATTTGCGACATATGGTGCTCGAAAGATGTACCATCTGACATTCGAGAGCGAAAGAGCTTCTTCTGCAATTCATACCTTTGCGATCTAAGGTTAGATCGATGAAGGTCCTTCAATTTTGCCATCATAGTATAGGGATCCAATCCCTTGTTCTGGCGACGAAATTGAGGGGTTATTGCAGCGAGCATGACAGACTGAGCAGTTATGTTGTCATCGCTATGAGTCTTCCAAAGCTCAAGCTCAAGCGGCTGCTCATTTCCAGGCTTAGGCCCGAGAGGTCTCTCTATCGTATAGAGCATTCTCTCAGCCCCCAAGACTATCTTGAGGTTCATATCCCAGTCAGGAAAGTTTGCACCATTAAAGACATTTTCACCCATGATAATGTCTCTAACCCAAATCTTTCTAGTCATCTTAATTGCAATAGTATAACTATTCAATTAACGATTTTTGGGTACAATCCAAATCCAACTGTTACAAGAAAAATAAAAGAATATTAGTCAAATTAATAAATATTTAAAATGACGAAATAATTTGAAAGTGTGTATTGGCAAGTATTTGAACGAAATTGCAAATTTAATACTGGCCTCCCACTATTTTTCGACGAGCCTCTAACCATCTGTTGAGTACTCGGGAAACCTAGTTTCCTAGTGGGCTAGGATTCCGTTAAATAACACACAACCTTGACTTTGGCCAACAATCTGTATGATATTTAACTAGGTAGATCTCTAAGATCAATTGGATCTCCTCTAATTCCTAGATCCGGTAGGTGGACCTCCAAGTCCGAAACATATATACAATATATATGCCAATATATCCAATATATTTTCCTAACATTTTCCTCTGAGTCAACTAAGCCTTGGCTTTGGCTCAACAAGCTTAATGATTCCAGTTAAGCGGGACCCATTGACCTTGGAAAACTTCATAATCCATGTCGATGAACAAGAGAAGACCTTGACTTTGGCCAACAAATCACAACTTGCCCAAGACATGCGATATGAAACAAAGCTTTCATGGTTTAAAAACATCCGCGATGGACATTGATCTTGACTTTGGCCAACAAACCAATGCCAATCTTGGATCTTGAGAAAGAACCATTCAATGGAAGGAAATCGCTTAATATTTGATTGAGGGTTTTCGCGTAATTGGCAACCAATTAATTATCTTTGATTAGGTCTCATCATACACCCTTAAGCATGCATTCTAAAAGCATAATAAGGCGCGATAAATAAAATAATAATGATATGCGAATGAATATCTCACAAATTGTTCCTAGAACAAATCATTCACTTTCCTCTCCCCAGCTAGCACTATTCTAACTTCTACCGAATTACATAATACAATAAAAAAAACCTCATTACATTGAGGGGAATTGGTGAGAAGAGAATTACATAGAGTCAAGAGATAAAGGATGGACACGCAGGTCCAATTTAGTAAATTCTAAATTTATTACAACAATTTCCAAAATTGCCTTCACCCATCTAATATCCATCCGATATACATTATTCATACAACACATCCATGTATTCACACAAAACATGTTATTCAATCAATCTAATCCAATTAATTAATCTTTGAATTAAGTGATCATCCAATGTTCAAACAACGATTTGATTTGCGCGAGTCCAACTCGTTTTAAGAATAAGTACTCAAATTGCGTATTCTTTAATTATATCGAACTAAAATTTTAAATCCAATTTAATTTTTATTCAATACTAATTCTTATTTAATTCAAAATTAAATAATTACACTTTTAATGTGCCTTTACGACTTAGATTCTAAATCTAATCTTAATGGGTCTCAAAGCCCAATTAACATCCAATGTCAATTTAATTAAAGTTCAATGGGCTTTTAATTAATTTCATAAGGCATGGGCTTTGGTCAATATGGGTCAAACCCAAATGCCAATACCCAATTAAGGAATCACCTTATTTGCCATAAAATTAATTTCGGCCCATTAGGCCCAATTAAATTTATAAGGCCCATTTATTATATTTGAACTTTATGGAATGGTTTTAGGCCCAATTTGGATCCAATCCAATTGTCATAAACCAACTTGGCCCAACCAAGCCCATAAGGCCCAAATATAATATTTTTAGCCCAATTCCAAATTAAGCCTAATTAATTAAATTCTAATATTCCAAATATCACAATTTATTTAATTAAAGTGTATGACCATAATTAATTATTTAAATTAACATTTCCAAACACCATTTTAATTAATTAATCATGCTTTATTATATTCAATACATGTCCAACATTATTGAAACAAAATAAAGTCATTAACATGCTCCTCAACTCACGGTTTTCATGCATTAAATTAACCAATTTTGATTTCAATCCAATTAAATCACAAATCAATATATCTCATGCTTTTTAAACACATCCAATGGTCTTAAAAAATCAAAATCACCATGAGCTTGGGGTTCATTACATTCGGCCATGGCAAGCAAAATTAGGGAAAATTAATCCAATTTATTTTCTCAAATTTTAAGATGCTTAAATCTAATTTAACATCATCCAAGCTTAACCAAACCATCAATTTGAAGATATCATGCTCAAATCACAAAATCTCCAAAATAAAGTATATAAACCCTAAGTTCATTTCATGCTTAAATAGGCTCATGATACCATTGTAGGGTTCTCTAAGAACAAATCCAAGATCATTAAGCATAAAAGATGTGTAAATACTCAACGAAGTTTGCGGAATAACTTACATTGATCGGCTAGGTAGGATGTGTAGACAACAAAAATTTGACTCCTTTGAAGTTGCTCCAAGCACTCATTTGATTGTATGTTGAGCTCCAAGCTTGATGAATGAATTCCAAACTCTTGGGAATGGTTTCCCTATCACCTTTGAATGACTCTTTAAGTGCTAGCTTAGGAAGAAATTGTAACAAAATCTTCTCTTGGTGTTCTTGTAGTTCTCGGCAATTGAGAGAAAAAGAGAGAGGGAGAGTCACGGTTTTTGTGTGTGAAGGAGAGAAGTGAAAAGTGTTAAGTGTGAAATGAATTTCCAAAAAAAAAAACCATATACCAAATCTCAAGTTGGTAAATGTCACTCACCTTTTCAAAATAAAATAAGGAAGTGTGTAAATCAAGCCATCAACCACTACCAACTTCCATCAACAAAAAGTGATGAGAATGACATGTGATGTGACTTGATGTGGGCCCCATTTTAATTCAAAATCCGAGTGGGCCCGTAAACACATTCTGGGCTCGGGTTCGTTAATTCCGAATTAACGAATTTTCCGTTATGACTTAATTAAATCAAATTTAATTAAATAATTATGCATAGCAAAATTACTATTAAAGTCGCTCGCGAATTAATTCTAAATTAATTCTTTCGCCCGAATTAAAATCCAATTTTAATTCCGTTTTGAAATCTAATTTCTTTTAATATGTCGAATATATTATTTTATCGATTAATTCTAAATTAATCGTTCTCTCTCTTCTATTCGAATTTTATCCCAGATAAATTTTCGCCGTAATTAATCCCAGATTAATTTTCTCTCTCTAATTATTAATCCCAGATTAATTATGTTCGAGTCATACGTCAACGGTGAATCTTCGGGAAGCGACCCATGAGATCCCTGGATATGTTGACAGTAAATCCGATCGTCGTACTATCCGAACACGTACGTACCCCGTACCACGTTCTTACTGATTTACAAGACATGTATGGCTTCTAGCAAAGCACCGTGCCTACCCAATTCTCCAGAAAAATTCTTTAAGGAATATATATAATCTTTGTCAGGCGTAGTATACGTAGTATTGCGTATTGCGATCCAGTATCTGATGTCACATGCAAGGCCTGGGGCTGGAATAGTGTCTGCCTCGTACGAAGCATATATCGGATCACAAGCAACTAGTCTCTATAATCGGATAATCATGACCTTCTCATATTATCCCGATAGTTGCAACATAATAGAGAACCAGTTCTGTATCCCTGCGTGATCATCATCTTCATATGACTGAAGTGATACTTCCGTCTTGACATCACACCCAATACATTACGATTCTCAATAAACCCAGAAGAGGCGTACACAGAACCTGTTAAAGTCCCGGACGACCAAAACCAAAGCGTATTGATTGTCGCAAGTATTAGCGATGCAAGTCTCAGGTTAAGACCAAATACACCTACCCTGATGCGGATTCCCATAGACATATAGTCATACTACTAATGGGATTCTGCGGGGTCTATCCAGAGCAAAGCTGTTCCCGTACCATCGGTAAACACAACCTCCTATCACACTTGCATAAGTATCCAATACTTAAATATATGAGAACTATGCCGTTATGCTCCCACAATGCGCACAAGTGCAATACTAGTCTATTCCGCATTATCGATGTCTAGTCTCGATAATACTACGACTGGGGATATTTAATGATTAAACCTTAGTGGATTGATATTGTCTCATATCTTATAATCCGGAACTAATCATAAGGACTTTTATCATTTATATATTCAAGTAATCTAATTACAAAATGATAAAATAGCAATTTCCATTGTCACATAGTTAATTTGTACAAAAACCACAATGTCTTTTACAAATAGTGACGCTATGGGTCATAATTGTCCAACATGCATTCCTCTCTATTTGATTTTCCGATAAGATTTGCGTCTGCCAAAGGTTTTGGAATTATCCCCAAAACTTGACTGCCACCTTCTTGTACGACCCTTGAAACGTAACCCATCAATCCAAGATTGCCATCGCCATTTACTAAGGGCATATTTCTCTCAGCCATGAATCTACCCAATTCTTTTGTTGCATCAATAAATTCTGGTTTAGAACAAGAACTAGTTCCGCAAAACACACAGATATTTATGACTCATTTTCTTGAAGTTGCTTCTGTTTTATACTCTATCTCTAATCTGGATGTTTTGAAGAGAGCAATGACGAGCTGAATTTATAGATCCTGAAAAAGGGTGAGTAATAATAGCACTAGTACCTGCCAATTGATAATTATTAGCTGAACAGTAAATTAAATCGTGAAAGTCAAAAAGTTTGGATCTTGTCGGCGAAAATAAAAGGAAATAACAAAATAAAGCACATCACAATTATTATGTAAAGACAAAGAAGTCAAAATAATAATATGTACAAGAAGTAACGGCTTGAATGACCTCTATGGGTCAGGGACAAGCTTCACATCCAATTTTCTTATAAATTGGCAAACATAGTCTTTTAAAGTCAAATTCCCGAGACTCAATTGTTGTCTTTCTCTTCGAAACTATGTATGTAAATTCCGAATTGCGTGATAGACATATCCATTGGGATGCGTCTCAAGAGTTAATGATATGTCATCTAATGACTCCTTACTCATGCCATCCCTAGTGAATTTTATTTTATCTTTGCGATTATCAGACACCATTCCTAAAGAACGAAAACGAGTATTACATGTCATGCGTGCACATTTATAGCAAACACCTAATCTTTTAGCTCTTCTTTTCTTAGCATAGGTGCTTCTTCCCAAGCTAGACAGAAATGAAACAAAAGATTCAGATGACTCACCTGCCAATCGGACTCGTGCTTCAATAATCCAACGAATGTTATTAGGAATACCTTCGATCATCAGAAGTCTCATTCGTTCCATGCGTGCTTTGTAGACTTTTATCAGAGAGTTTTGAGGGAGATATGGAAAATGCTTGTGAAGATTTGCGATAAATTCTTCCATTATGTCTGTGACTTTACCTATAAAAATTAAACACACAAAATCTCAATATATACACAAATTTCATTGGGTGGCCTCCCTGCTAGCGTTAAGTTTAACGTCATCAGCAAGACATGACTGTCCAAACGTTAGGCTAGATCTGCCAGTGTGAGACTCTCTTTTTGTCGCTCAAATGATTCTCCCCAACAGTACTTGACACGTTGGATGTTGACCTTGAATGTGTTGTTGGAGTTGGGGTTATGTATCTCAACTACTCCGTAGGGTAACACTTGGGTAATCACAAATGGACCTGACCACCGTGATTTCAGCTTGCCAGGAAAAAGTTTCAACCTTGAGTTGTATAACAACACCTGCTGCGCTGGTTCCAGTTGTCTACGCATTATTTTCTAATCACGCCACTTCTTGGTCTTTTCTTTGTACATTTTGGCATTCTCAAAAGCATGGAGGCGGAATTCCTCTAATTCATTCAATTATAATAGCCATTTCTCCCCCACTACTTGTAGATCAAAATTTAGCTTTTTCAGTGCCCAATACGCTTTATGTTCGAGCTCCACAGGAAAATGGCATGCCTTTCCAAATCCAATGGATTTCTTGTAAGCTGTCCGGTAGGCCTATAATACATCATCTAATTTTTTGGACCAGTCATTTCTCGTTGAACAAGCAGTTCTCTCTAGGAATCTTTTGATTTCTCTGTTGGAAACTTCAATCTAACCACTTGACTGTGGATGGTAAGCAGTGGTAACTTTGTGAGTAATTCCGTATTTAGATAAGAGTGCATCAAAGTTTTTATTGCAGATGTGTGTGCCACCATCACTTATGATTACTCGAGGTGCTCCAAAGTGAGTGAAAATATTTTTCTTTAGGAAATGTAAAACTACTTTGGAATCATTTGATGGTAGTGCTGTTGCTTCAACTCATTTGGAGACGTAGTCTACTGCAATCAGAATGTACATGTTTCCATATGATGGAACAAAAGGTCCCATAAAATCAATCCCTCATACATCAAATATCTCCACTTCGAGAATATTTTGAAGAGATCCTTCATTTCTCATTGAAATATTTCCCGTTCTCTGGCACCTGTCACATTGAAGAACGAATAAATGGGCATCTTTAAACAAAGTGGGCCAGAACAAACCTAATTACGTCACTTTGGTCGCGGTTTTGTCTCCGCTGAAATTTCCGCCATATGGTGATGAATGAAAATGCTGCAGGACACTATTGACCTCCTCATGTGGTACACAACGCCGTAATAACTTATCAGCATAATTTTTGAATAAGTACGACTCATCCTAGACATAGTGCTTGACTTATTTGAAGAATTTCTTCTGTTGTTGATGTCTCTATTCCAACGGCCATTTTTCCGATACTATGTAGTTCACATAGTCAGCATACCATGGGACTTCCTACTGGTTGATGGCAAATAACTGTTCATCTGGAAAAGTTTCTTTGATTGTCAGCTCAGTGCCAGTTGTACCTTCATTTTCTAGCCTTGACAAGTGATCTCGCACTTGATTTTTTGTCCTCTTCCTATCTCGAATCTCCATGTCAAATTCTTGCAGTAGAAGCACCCAACGGATCAATCTGGGCTTGGCATCTTTCTTCGCAATCAGGTATTTGATTGTTGAATGATCTGTGTAGACCACCACTTTTGGACCCTGTAAATAAGAATCGAATTTATCAAAAGCAAACACAATTGTGAGCAACTCCTTTTCAGTTGTTGTGTAGTTGAGTTGTGCTTCATTCAAAGTTTTGCTGGCGTAGAAATGGTGTGAAAAACTTTCGCCTTACGTTGTCGCAAAATTGAACTACACCAAAATCACTAGCATCGCACATCACTTCAAATGGGAGCGTCCAATCTGGTGCTACTATGATGGGGGCATAGAGCAGCTTCTATTTCAAGATCTCGAAAGCATGATGACATTCTTTGGTAAAGCGGAACGACACATCTTTCTCCAGCAGATTGCATAATGGTTTAGCAATCTTGGAGAAGTCTTTGATGAACCTCTGGTAAAATCCTTCATGCCCAATAAAACTTCCAATCCCTTTGACGGATGATGGTGAATGTAGTTTTTCTATCGTCTCAATCTTTGCTTTGTCTACCTCGATTCCCTTCTATGAGATCTGATGTCCCAAGACAATGCCTTCATGTACCATGAAATGGCATTTCTCCCAATTCAATACCAGATTTGTATCTTCACATCTTTGTAACATTTTTTCCAGATTTTGCAAACAGTGGTCGAACGGGTCTCCAAACACTGAGAAGTCATCCATGAAGACTTCCATGTTTTGTTCTATCATGTCTGAAAAGATGGCCATCATGCATCATTGAAATGTGGCAGGAGAATTATAGAGTCCAAGTGGCATCTAGCAAAAAGAAAAAGTACCATACGGGCATGTGAAAGTGGTTTTCTCCTGATCTTCTGGAGCGATGGAAATCTGATTGTACCTCGAGTATCTGTCAAAAAAACATTAGAAATCATACCCCGCCAGTCTGTCTAGCATATGGTCAATAAATGGTGGCGGGAAATTATCCTTCTATATTGCTTTGTTCAGCTTCCTGTAGTCCATACACACTCTCCATCCAGTCATTGTCCTTGTTGGAATCAACTCATTCTTTTCATCTGCAACTATAGTCATTCCTATTTTCTTAGGTACACATTGTATATGACTCACCCAAAAGTTATCAGAGATGGGGTAAATGATGCCTGCATCTAAGCATTTGATGATTTCTTTCTTTACTACTTCCTTCATGATTGGATTCAGCCTTCATTGATGCTCCATTGTGGCTTTGTACACGTCGTTCATCAAGATTTTGTGCATGTAAAATGATGGACTGATGCCTCGAATGTCTACTATAGTCCAGCCAATAGCTTTCTTATGCTCGCATAGCACTCTCAGCAACTTATCTTCATGCACCCATGTTAGAGATAAAGAAATAATCACAAGTAAATTAGAAGAGTTTTCTAAGTATGCATACCTGAGATGGATCGGAAGTGGCTTTAGTTCCAGCTGTGGTGGTTCTTCAATCGAGGGCTTCATTCACTCATTTTTCAGTAGTTCCAAGCTTTTCACTTGTGGTGTCGATCTGAAGTGAGAGGCTCCATCAAGATAGTTGATACATTCCAGAATATCAACATCTAATTCTATATCAGTTATGTTGGTGATGCATGCTTCAAGTTTGTCAGTGGAAAGTTGCATTGCATTTTTGTTCTGGATAATACTATATATTATATCAAGTCTGAAACATTCCTCATATCGTTCATCATTTGGAAATTTTATGGCTTTGAAAACATTGAATGTTACTTCTTGGTCATGCACCCTCATGGTTAGTTCACCTTTTTATACATCAATGATGGTTCGACCTGTAGCCAAGAATGGTCTCCCGAGGATGACGGGTACGTCTTTGTCTTCCTTTATATCAAGGATAATGAAATTTGCTGGGAAAATGAATTTTTCGACTTTGACAAGCACATATTCCACTACACCTTTCGAAAATATGAGTGATCTATCAGCAAGTTATAATCCCTCCGTCACATGTATTTGGATTATCTCAAAGATATAGATAAAAATGTCAAATCTCTATAGGTATAATCTCGTCTATGATTCCATTAGCAATCTCTTAATAACACTCAGAACTAACTTCTACAGTGTACCACGGGCCCATGAATTTAATAGATTGCTAATTGCACATTGAATACCTATGCTATGTACACAGAATTGACGGATCATATCTTGATACGCATAGGATATCATGAGGATTGGTCCACACCCAACGAACAGGAGGAGGTATGATCTAAATAGATCGGTGACGTGACTGCCATCAAAGTGTGGAGGATACCCCATATATCCACAATGGTACCTCAAGTCGAAAGATCATTGTGCTCACTCAACCCGAAAAGATTCCTATTGACGTTGGTGTACCATCTATTAGGAAATATTCGGTGAGTCGTTTAGTATTTATCCACTATAAACACCTACACGTCTATATGAGGCTCCCCAGACTCATGGTTCATTGGGATAAACCATCGGACCAAGTCTCGATATACGACATGTACTGGTCTTAGCAGATTTTACTAATCGACCCGTGTTAGTAAATCTTGACCAGAAATTTTATTTGATAATATATTTCTAGTAGTGACACTTCCCAATGTCAATTACAAACTACTTTGCAACTGTGCACTACATTATATATTATCGGGTCTTTGTCTAATATATACATATCACTAAATCCTATTTAGTTTCAATCTAATCGTAATTAGATCGAATATGTATATAAAAGTAAGAAGTATTACCATAAATAAGTAATGTTATGGAAAAATGAATTGTCTATATTCATGAATCGGACATGAATACGATCCGGATTAGCACTCTGAGCACCAACCCTAACAAATGTTTGTGAAGTTTTAAGAGAACGTCTTCCATCCTGTTGTGACTTTTCCTACAAAAATTAAACACACAAAATATCAATATATGCATAAATTGCATGGGTCACCTCCCTGCTATCGCTAAGTTTAACGTCATCAGCTAGATATGAGTGCCCAACTGTTAGGTTGGATCTGCAGACTCTCTTTTTGTTGCTCAAATGATTCTCCCCAATAGTGCTTGACACGTTGGCTATTTACCCTGAATGTGTTGTTAGAGTTGGGGTTATGTATCTCAACTATTTCGTAGAGTAACACTTGGGTAATCACAAATAGACCTAATCACCGTGATTTCAGCTTGTCAGGGAAAAGTTTCAACTGTGAGTTGTATAAGAACACATGCTACCCTGGTTCCAGTTGTCTGCGCACTATTCTCTGATTATGCCATTTCTTGGTCTTTTCTTTGTACATTTTGGCATTCTCATAAACATGGAGGCGAAATTCCTCTAATTCATTCAATTGTAAGAGCCGTTTGTCGTTGAACAAACAATTCTCTCCAGGATTTTTTGAATTCTTTGTTGGAAACTTCAACCTAACCACTTGACTGTGGATGGTAAGCAGTGGTAACTTTGTGGGTAATTTCTTATTTGGATAAGAGTGCATCAAAGTTTTTATTACAAATGTGTGCCACAATCACTGATGATTGCTCGAGGTGTTCCAAAGCGAGGGAAATATTTTTCTTTAGGAAATGTAAAACCACTTTGGAATTTTTCGATGATAGTGTTGTTGCTTCAGCCCATTTGAAGACGTAGTTGTTGGACAGTTATGACCCATAGCGTCACTATTTGTATAGATCATGGTGTTATTGTATAAATTAACTATGTGACAAATGAGATTTCTCTCTTATCATTTGTGATTAGATCACCAAGATGTATAATGATAGGAGGTCCCTATGATTTGTTCATAGATTGAGATGATATGAGACAATATCAATCCACGAAGGATAAATCATTGAATATCTCTAGTCAGAGTATTATCGAGATTGGACATCGATAATGCGTAAAAGACTAGTATTACACTTGTGCGCGTTGTGAGGGAATAACGACATTGTTCTCATATATTTGGGTATATGATACTCATGCAAGTGTAATAGGAGGTTGTGTTTTACCGATGGTACGGGAAACAGCTTCGCTCTGGATAGACCCCCTCGGAATTCCATTGGTAGTATGACTATATGTCTATGGAAGTCCAACATCAGGGTATGTGTATTTGGTCTTAACCTGAGACTTGCATCGCTAATACTTACGACAATCATTATACTTTGGTTTTGGTCGTCCAGGACTTTAACAGGTTCTGTGTACACCTCTGCTGGGTATATTGAGAATTGTAGTGTGTTGGGTGTGATATCAAGACGGAAGTATCACTCCAGTCATAAGGAGATGATGGTCACTTAGGATACGGTACTGGTTCTCTTATATACTGCAGTCATCGTGATAAAATGACAAGGTCATGTTTATCCGATTATAGAGACTAGTTACTAGAGATCTGATATGTGCTTCGTACGAGGCAGACATAATTCCAGCCTCTGGCCTAGCACGTGATCATTCGATACTGGATCGAAATACGCAATACTACGTATACTACACCTGATATAGATGTTTATTCCTGTAAGCGTGTTTCTGGATAATTGGGTAGGCATGGCGCTTTGCTAGAAGCCAACCTTGTCTTGTAAATCGGTATAAACGTAGTACTAGGTACTTACGTGTTCGGATAGTCTGACGACCGGATTTACTGACAACATATCCGGGGATCTCATGGGTCACTTCCCGAAGATTCACCAATGACGTATGTCTCGCACTTTATTAATCTGGGATTAATTAGATGAGAGAGAAAATTAATCTGGGATTAATTACGAAGATATTTTATCTGGGATAAAATATCATTTAAAGAGAGATAACGATTAATTTGGAATTAATCGATTAAAATAATATATTTGATATATTATACGAAATTGGATTTCGACGCGGAATTAAAATTAAATTTTAATTCGGGCGAACGAGTTAATTTAGAATTAATTCGTTAGCAACGTGAATAGTGATTTTGCGAGGCATAATCATTTAATTACGTCGCAACGGAAAATTCGTTAATTTGGAATTAGCGAACCCGAGCCCGGGAGTATTTGCGAGCGCATTCGCATTTCGAATTCGAGTGCGGCCCGCAAGTCACATCAAGCGTCAAATCATTCATCAATCAATTGATGTGATGTCTAGTCACTTTGAGTGATTTGACAACATGTCATTGTGATTGATAGTGGTAGTTGGCAAGCTTTAATGCTTGACTTTTGGAAAGAGAAAATGAGAAATTAGTTTTGGAAATTAATTTTGTGTATTAGATACACTTTTGCCAACAACCAACCAACACTCTCTCTTTCTTACTCTTCATCTCTCTCACGCCCATTTGGGCTATTTTTCTCTTCTGGTTCTGCAGTTTGCCGAGAAAGAAGGAGAATGAAATGGTGGTTTTGTGGCAAAAATCACCAAGTGCTAGCACACCATGGAGACATACGTAGGTGATAGGGAAACCCACCCGTGTGCATGGAATCATTTCATCACAAGCTTGGAGCTTGCATGGAGGACCAAAGCCGAATCTTGGAGAGGGAAAACAGTCCACTGCCGTGACTTGCATAGGAGGGCAGAAAAGTTTTTTGTCTTCACCGCATCGTCTCAACTGATCGATGTAAGTATTCCGCGACTTTCTAGATTGTATTCACATGTGTTTTTATGCTTGTTATTCGATCCTCGGGACCGTAGAACTCCAACAATGGTATCAGAGCGGAGTAAAAGCATGAAACTTGACTTAGGGTTAAAATTTGGGTAAATTGATTTTGAGCATGATTTAGTTAAATGTTTGATTGAATATGTTAAATGATGTTTAATTGAATATTGATTGGATCAATTTCATGAAATTTTGTTTGGAACATTTTTCCCCAAATTGGAAGGCTTGGCCAAATCCTACATAGCCCTAATGTCTTGGATTTTTGATTTTTGATTCATTGGATGAGTTGGAATCAATTGGGAATGTGGATTTAATGTTGAATTGGATTTAATTGGATTGAATTTGATTTGGACATAAAATTAACCCCAAAGCCGAGACATATAAAGCATGTATTGGGTTTGATTTTTTTGATAAAATGTGTTGGACATGTTTTATTGTTAATGAGCATGATTAGTTGTATAAATGATGATTTGTAAATGTTGATTTATGTAATTAATTATGCCATACACTTTAGTTTATTAAATATGAAATTTGTAATTTTTTTGTGTTTAATTAAATTGGGCTTAAATTGGATTTGGGCTTTAAATGTTGTAAATGGGATTATTGGGCTTGGTTGTACCAAGTTAGGTTTAGGCTAAATTGGTTGGATCCAATTGGGCCCAAAACCGCTTCCATAAAGCCCAAATGCGACTAATGGACCTTTAATAATTTAATTGGGCCTAATGGGCCTAAATTGATTTCTAGGCTTATGGGGTAATTCCTTGATTGGGCTTTGGTTATTGGGTTTGACCCGAGTTGACCAAAAGTCCACGCCTTAAAGAAATTAATTGAAAGCTCGTTGGACTTTAATTAAATTGACGTTGGACGTTAATTGGGCTTTGAGACTCGTAACGATTAAATTTGGAATTTAAATCGTAAAAGGTTTATTAATAAAGTGTAGTATTTAATTTGGAATTAAATAGTGAATTAGTATTAAATACAAATTGAATTGGATTTAATTTTGTAGTTTAATGTAATTCGTGAATTGTACTTTGAGTACTTATTCGTAAAACAAGTTTGACTCGCATAAAATCAAATCCTTGTTTGAACATTGATGATCATTAATTATCAGATTAATTAATTTGATTAGATTGATTGATAACATGCTTTTGTGAATACATTGTTGCGATGCATGAATAATGTATATCAGATGGATATTAGATGGGTGAGGCAATTTTAGAAATTGTTGTAATAATTTAGAATTTATTAATTGGACATGCGTGTCCAGCCTATTACCTCATTTCTCATTGTATTTCTCTTCTCACATATTCCCCTCAATGTAAATGAGGTTTCTTTAGAAGTGCAGCGTAACGGATAGAAGTAAATACTTGTGCTAGCGGGAGAGAGGAAAGGGAGAGATTTGATCTAGGATCAATGTGTTAAGTATCTATCCGCATATCATTATTATTTTATTATACGCGCTTTATTATGTGTTTAGAATGCGTGTTTAAGGGTGTATGATAATGAGACCTTAAAAAAATAATAAATTGGTTGCCAATTTGTACGCGAAAAACCCTCACAAAATATTAAGCGTTTTTCCTTCCATTGAGTGATTCTTACTCAAGATCCAAGACTGGCATTGGTTTGTTGGCCAAAGTCAAGGTCTTTGTCCGTCGAGGATGTGTTTGAATCATGAGAGCTTTGTTCCATATCAGTGTCTTGTCCAAGTTGTGGTTTGTTGGCCAAAGTCAAGACCACTTCTTATCCATCGACATTGATTACGAAGCTTTCCATGGTCAATGGGTTCCGCTTAACTGGGATCACTAAGTTTGTTGTGCCAAAGCCAAGGCTTAGTTGATTCAGAGGAAAAAGGTTAGGCAATATATTGGATATATTGGGATATATATTGTATATATGTTTCAGACTTGGATGTCCCCCTACTGGATCTTGGAATTGGATGGGATCCAATTGATTTTAGAGATCTACCTAGTTAATTATCATATAATTTGTTGGCCAAAGTCAAGATTGTGTGATATTTAACGGGATCCTAGCCCACTAGGAAACACGGTTTCCCGAGTACTCGACAAATGGTTAGAGGATCGCCGAAAAATAGTGGGAGGCGAGAATTAAATTTGCAATATTCGTTTAATTACTTGCCATACGCGCTCAATCAAATATCATTCGTCAAATAAATTAAATGTTAGCAGGACTAATATTTAAATCGTTGTTTTAATAAACAGCTGGACTGTATTCAAACAATTAAGTATAGTTGATTAAATAGTTGGACTATAAAAATCATTATAATAAATAGTACCTATATTGTTGATTAAATAGTTGGACTATTAGAATCAAGATATAATTGAAAGATTGACATTTAAAACATAATCCTAGGGAAAATGTATTTAAATGCTTTAATTTTCAAATTGGGAATAAATTTTAGGATAAACCTGGAAATTAATAAGTTACTTTATTTGATAAAATAACATTTTAGGCCTAAGCCCGAAGTTAAGCAAACTGTAGAGCATGATATTTGGAATATTCATGTGATGATAGCTTTAGTGCTTAATCAATTAAGCTTGCTAATTAGACTCCTTAATTTCTTTGTCAGAACTAATGATTAGATCCTTAAAGTATGATATAGAAATTGAAGGATCTTCAAAGATCTATTTTAGATTTTAGAAGTAATAAATTGCAATACTAAACTCTTGGAGAGTTAATGACTATTCTCAAAGAGACAAAGTCAAAGTTTGTAATAAAACAAGTAGCGCAAGGCGCGCCTTACTTCGATATTCTAGAAACCCGAAGCTTGGCCAAAGGCTTCTGGAGTATGGAAAAGGGCAAATGCAAAATTATTATAATCTTCTAGGAAGATAAAGGACATATCCCAAAATGTCTGCCTAAAATTATAGCAAACGGGATCGCGGAAGCGTGACTGCCGTTTGGACAAAGCAGATATGAAGGAATTGAAGACGAGCAAGGCTCTGACTTCAAATATGATTGTCATAATTATGTTCATAGCTAGTATTGAAATTGGATTTTAAATACTTATTGTGATATATAAATGTGTATTGATGTTCAAAATCTACTATGAGCAAAATACTGACTTCAGTTGAGATTAATCTGCGAATTGGAAACGAGACGAAAGTCGCTATTTTAACCGTAGATACCTAAGTTTAGGAATTACCCTTCAGGTATATACCTAAATTTGGAAACTGTTATAATGTAACTAGTTTGACTAGAAAATTATCTCTATATCATTGTTTAATCCGTTGCGGATTTACCTTTATATTTTAAAACACTAAAGTGTTTTATTATATAAAGATGATATTGAGATAAACACATTTGATGTGAAATAACAGCATTTATTTTGAATATAAATAAATCTCAAACATATAACATGACAAATAAACAGCTCAAACTGATTTGATCAGAAGAAACTAAATTGTGGCATTGCTGTCTGGGACACAATTAAACAAGACTCGTATATCCACACTTTTGAAGAGTGGGTACTAGGACATATTTGATTATATTCAAATAAAGTCTACGAATCTAGTTTATTGGGCAAAGTGCCTATAACACCTTCACTTGATAAAAGTGTAAATGCCACCAATCTGTTAGCCCTAATTCATAGTGAAGCAAGTGGGCCCATATCTAGCTAGGCTAGAAGTGGAAATGAATATTTCGTGACCTTTACGGATGTGGCATCGCGTTATGGTTATGTGTTTCTTTTGAAATACAAATCGGAAACTTTTAAAGTTTCGACACGAAATAGACAAACAGATCGGCTAAAGTATTAAACTGTCACGGTTAGACCATGATGGAAAATACTTAAGCAATACATTTCTAATATACATGAAAGAGTATAATATTCTTTCAAATGAGGACTCCTCCCGAAACACGTCAATTTGACGGTGTGTCCGAATGGAGAAACCAAATTTTGTTGGACATGATAAGGTTAATCATGTGTCGCTCTGAGCTACCATTTCCTTCAACGGATAAGCTTTAACAGTGCAAAACTTATTTAGAATAAGGTTCCATAAAAATTTGTTTGACAGATTACATATTAGATATGAACAGGAAAGAAACTGGGTTTTCTCATTCCTGAAGATTTGGGATGCTAGGCATACATTTGGATGATACCAAACTAAAACCCAAATTGGATAAGTGCCAATTGTAGGTTATCCTAGGGATACCAAAGTATAATACTTATACAACTTTTAAGAGAACAATGTAATTGTTGCTCGCCATGCGGTTTTCCTAAGAGGAATACCTATATGCAGTGGTAAGTGGGAGGATAGTAAAACTCGATGAAAATCAAAGTAATACTGTTCAAGTCACCGAATCATTATTGGAACACAAACAGTTCATCAAGGATGAAACTGTACCAGTAATCTTTGAATACACAAGAACCGCGTAGGTCGGAGAGAGTCAGAAAACAACCTGGGGTATGGGTTTCTGATCTCACCCCATAAAGATGTCAATCTTATTGAAGAATACGAACTGACTACGTTTAAGGAACTGATACAAGGTATCAACTCCAAATTATGGCAAAGTGCCATGATATCTGAAATGGATTCCATGTATATCAACTATGTTTGGATACTAGTTGTTGTACCATAAGACATTGTGCCTATTGGTACTATATAAGTCTTCAAGGAAGACATACATGGATGGCAACATACCAACGTATAAAGCTAGGCTTTTAGTGGAAAGGTATCGTTATCAACATTGTGTCGATTGCGATGAAACCTTTTACCTGTTGCCATGGTAAATCCATTTGGATAAAGCTTGCTGACGCTGCATGTTTCTTTTATGAAATATGTCAGCTTAACGAGAAAATCGCTTTCCTGAAAAGGTACCTTTTGAAGGATGTTCACAATATCATGTCGGTTTTGTCGTACACATAACTAGCAAACAAGGTTTGCAGGTTAATTGATCCATGTTTGGATTAAAGCAAGCATTAGTAGTGACCTTTCTTTTCCTCTTTTTGCGGCTCTTTGGAGTGGTTTCAGGTTTAGCTGTGTGAAGAATTTTCTTTTATGCATGGATGCACTATGCTCGTAGGTTGCTGAAATACTGATTTACCCTGCGTGTTTGCAACTCCCTTCTCTAATAGATCTAACATGTGACATTCTGCATCACCTTAAGGACTCGACATGGTTCTGAAAGCACTGAAGGTGACTTCTTTATATTTACTGCCTAAATCTTGAGAGGTGTCTTTAATCTCTTTTTCGCTCCTAAGGGTTATGACTTGACATTGCTCTTTGGGGTTTACTTCAGTATTACTATGAAACACTCAATTCTGTTGATTGGCCATGGAAGAAACAAGCAGCCCAATTTATGCTTCTAAAGATTTCAATGTTGCCCCCATATTTCCCATATGTGTTTCAATGTTATCCAGCCTTGACTCATTCTTCTCAAACCTCTCTGAAGCTGTAGATACAAATGTGCTCATGAAATTTTCTAAGGAAGGTTTATGCTCATCTCTTGGATATTTGAAGCCATGAGGAGTTTGCAAGATGTTCTCCATATTAGCATATGAAAAATTCGGATGATAATAATTAGGCATAGGACTGCCTCTATAGTTGTTGAAATTCCAATTGTTCATATACTGTACTTGTTCAAATCATGCTCCTCTGTTGGGTAAAAGCATTCCATTAGCATAAACAGCTCCAATAAACGGTTGGCTCATTTGATTTGTTAATACTTCTAGTTGAGTCATGAGGGACGATACTTGAGCTATCAGTGCACCAATAGGATCTGCCATTGCTTCTTTTCTAACTCTCCTCGTATGAAAGAAAGAAAAAATATATATATAGATAACAATAAAAATATATATATAAGATAAAATACTAAAAAAATAAAATAAAAAATAAAAAATAAAACTTAAGACAAAAATAAAGAAGATAAAATAAAAAAATAAAATAAAATAAATAAAATCTAAATTAAAGCTAAGATTACTTGGTAATAGTATTAATGTGAATTAAACAAACAATCCCCGGCAACGGCGCCAAAAACTTGTTGTGATATTTTATATCGTACCGCAAATGTACGGTGTCAAGTTTTAGTATAAATGAGTTTAGAGTGTCAAACCCACAGGGATTGCGTTAACTCGTACTAAGTACTACAATTGATCATCCTAACTTTATTTAGATGATAATTAATAAATATTTAATTAAATAAATAAATATAAAAATAATTTGATAGGAGGAACTAATACGATAGAGATTCTATATCCTGATTTCACCTAACTGTCGCATATGTATTTGTCATGCCAATTAATCTTTGTTCAGTTATATTTTTTATATGTCAAGACTCCGAAATTATCCACTCCGTCTCTCGAGTGCCGAGTGAAAATATCATCAACTACAAGCTTCGATATCTCTATAAAAATCTAGTAGTTAACAACTCATTAGGCTTTGTGATTCTATGTTAACGACTTCAAAGGAACTACAAATTCTCTCGAACTCTATAAAATCCTAGGTCATATTCTCTAGATCAATTCAAAACCCCCCTCTCTGGAATGATAGATTCTAAACATTCATCATCTTCAATTGTGGCCGACAATCAAGAAGCATTAAACTCAAAAGAATATAAATAAATTAATAAAACTTCATAACAAAATCGATAATCAATACAAATGTTCAAGCATCAGTTGCATCATTCTCCAGAATTAAGGAGTTTAGTTCATGACAATAGATAAAAACAATAAGAACAAGGTCATGAATCTAATGGAAATCATTAGAGTTCTAAGAAAGAAATAAGATGATAAAACCCGAATTGAATCTCTTCCTCTTCGGATGTCACCGCCTTTGTCTCCTCTTGTTGCTCTTCAATCCTCCTCATTGGATCTCTAAAAATATGTGTTTCTGTGTTTTGTGCTGTGTATTAGCCTCCTCTCTTGAGTTTGGACGAACTAATGTATTTATATTAGAGCCTTGGTGTCATTGGGTATCTTAAAACCCTAAACATCATTATTCTGGAACGCGTGTCAGGTACGCAGCCCCCGCAAAATCCTAATATTTTTTCTCTTCGCAGCGCCGCGGCACCTGCATGTTGGCGCTGCGGCGCTTGAGTCTCGGGTCTTTGTATGGCAGCATCAGGCGCTGCAGCGCGAGTAGGTAGCGCCTCGACGCCTTGGTCACGGGTCTTTGTATTGAACGCTGAATCTGTTTGCATACGCTGCGGCGCTTGGTGATTGGCGCCACGACGCCAATGCAATTGATATTCACTCGTGCTGTATCTTACTTCTGATGCTCCCGTGTGTGTCTGATGCTTCCGAAAGTTCCCAAAACATTGGTATTTACTCCATTATTGATGTTTTAATACTTCCTACAATTAAGACCTATAAGAAACTAAAAATACATTAAATGACTCGAAACATAACAAAATAATAAGTTAAGAATGCCATAATAAGTGGGTATAAACCACACTTATCAGTAACACAAGTGCACGTATCACTCAAGTAGTATAAAATGTATCGATCCCACGAGGACTTAATACCTATGCTATTAATTTATGAAGCTAAATTTCTACACATATCTAATTGATTTTATTGTTGGTTGGATGATGATTTTATCTAAAACAAGTAAATAAAACAAAACAAAAGGTAAATTTCAAAAGGAATTAATGATATGAAAATATTCAGGGTTGTGGATCTTACCAATATCTCTCTAAAGATGAGTTGATTATTTTATGCTTGTGAAATGTACTAGTTTATTAACCTGGAACACGAAATTATGCAAAAGCCTCTTCCGATAGTCAGATGCAAACACCCAAAGTAACCCAATTAACTATATTCCTATGTTAATTAAGAAACTTCGAATTCATTAGGTTTAAGTTCCAATTATGGCTACCCAAGCCCGACAGGTATATTCCTATCCTGGAAGGAAATCTCTAAGGTAAATGTGAGATCGTGAGCTATAGAGTCTACAGCTAAACCTAAAATCCTTTTTCCAAGTTCATTTTAAGTTTACCTAATCAATCTTATTAGTGGTCAATTAACAAGAAGCATTAAGAACTAGACTCAATAAATAGACCAATTCATCACACAAGACATAAGAAAAGTCAACTTATTAAATCATTGATTATTTCTTCAGTTCATATTTACATTTACAAGTTATGTTCATAGTTTACAAGTTTAAATTCATGGTTGAGTTTTCCATCATGCTTATGGTCTATGTTCACGAACATGTTTTCGGCTAATGATTACAATTTAAGTTTCCAACTTACAATCATGTGTGCTGTTACAAGTTTGTGATATATTTTCACACCATGTTTACAATTTCCATGTTCACGAAATGGTTTATGAATCATGTCATTATGTTTACGATTATAGTTCATGATTTTGTTTTTAACTTATGTTAACAGTCTTCAGCCATGTTTACAAGATCCTGTTATATAGTTTTCGATTATGTTGCAATCTACATGCTACAGTTATAGTCGTGATTACAAGTTCAGTTTAAGTATACAATTTCAAGTCATGTTCATAGAGAGAATAGTCAAGGTCGAGGTCGAGGTCGAGTTGAAACAAAGTCTGAAGATGGAGATCATTGAGTTCCTGAGGGAACACGCGAATGTCTTCGAATGGAGCCACAAAGATATGTCTGGGATTGATCATCGGGTTATACGCCACCGTTTATCGATAGATCAAACTCATAAACCGGTGAAGCAAAATAAAAGGGTCTTCAACCAGGAACAGTATAACGCTATCCACGCATAGGTGGATAAGTTGATGAAGGCTGGGTTTATTAGAGAAGTTAAGTACCTATAATGGGTATCGAATGTGCTCTTGGTCAATAAAGCAAATGGAAAGTGGAGGATGTGTGTGGACTTCTCCGATTTGAACAAAGCCTGTCCAAAAGACAACTTTCCACTTCCTAAAGTGGATTAGCTGATGGATTCAACATCCTGACATGGGCTACTAAGCTTCAAAAATGCATTCTCAGGATACAATCATATCAAAATTTTCCATGAGGATGAAGAAAATACAACATTCATCAGGGCTATACTGCTACAAAGTGATGCTCTTTAGGCTGAAGAATGTTGGGCGACATATCAGAGGTTAGTAAATGGGGTCTTCAAGCTCCTCATCGGTAAGACAATGCAAGTTTATGTTGATGATATGATAAAAAAGATAGTATTTCCCAATGATCATCTGAAGGATCTTAGGGAAACTCTTGAACTTCTGAGGAGATATGAGATGAGACTAAATCAATAGAAGTGTGCTTTTTGAGTATCCTCGGGAAATGTTTTGGGGTACATGGTTAGTGCGAGAGGCATTGAAGCCAATCCTCAGAAGATCAAGGCAGTGCTAGATCTGAAATCGCCAGGAACGGTGAAAGAGTTACGGAGCTTGACCGGTCGAGTAGCAACACTTAATCGGTTCATTTCCAAAGCCATCGATAAATGTTATGTCTTCTTCCAATTGATCAAGAAGGCAAAAAACAAGGTTGAGTGGACGAGCGAGTGTAAGGATGTTTTTCAATAGCTCAAATGGCACCTGACTCGACCCCTACTCATGGCCAAGACAATTCCGGGTGAGATGTTATTTTTGTAATTAGTTGTTTCAGAACATGTTGTAAGTTTACTATTTGTACAAGAAATGGATAAAATTCAAAGGTCGGTTTATTATTCTAGTAAGGCATTATTAGATGCAGAAACCCAATACTCGGCCCATGAATTGATAGCCCTATCATTAATTACAACAGCTAGAAAGTTACGCCCATACTTCCAAGCTCACCCCATCAGGGTATATACTGACCACTGTAGATAACAGAACTTGACGACGCTATTCTAGGCTCGCGGCCTAGTTGGGAGTACGAAATAACATGGAGTCGCCACCCGGTGTGAACCGGGACAAAGATTTAAGGTTGCACTCATCCCTCGCAAGGGAAGGCCTCAAACCGTTGGGTTCGGAATGGTCCCTTACTTATGTCACTTGTGATGATATGATTTGTGCAATTAATCAACCGAGTCTACTCAATAATCATGCTCAAGGGTACTTAGATCTAACATGCTTTCATCCAAATAACTCGACGCAATATAACACAACAAGCATATTGAACCATTAAACCAAAGTAAACAAATAACTAATTAAACATAAACATAAACTAAACGAAACATCATGCATAAAGAATGAAGAAACAACATGCCTAAATAACACAATCATGCTTTGAAAATTAAATAACAAGACTAAATTAAATCATGCTTAAAATAATAAATAAACGGCCTAGAAACTATAACATGCTCAAATACAAATTTTGGATGAGACGAGATATATGTATCTTAAGTGGTACGTGGTGTTGTATCCCGAGTGCAGACCGCAATACCGTCCATTCGGAATCGGCTACGGAATTTACGTCCGAGTTTCCATCCGATATACCACAAAAGGGAACACATGTTCCGCTCATCCAACAATCACATCATGCCTCAAACGACTCTCATGCGATAATATTCAAATTAATAAAATAAATGAAAGATAATAAATAGAAGGGTGCCCTCAGGTCTAACCTCTTTTGTCGTCTCACGAAAGCACGTTATACGGCCGTCGGAAGGGTTGATCTTCCGCAACTTTTCTGGTTCACTAATCCAATGTTTTTCCTCGCTGTTTCGCTGTTTTGGACTGCTGTTTTCACTCCGTTTCGCTGCTGTTTTTGTTGTATTTTCGGGTCACTGTTTTTGGTAATTATGGGACTGTTTTGAGCAGTTTTAGGGCTGATGTTTTGATGATTTTTTAGGGAAATTCCGGGCAGTTTCAGGGGCTATTTGTGTTGATTTGCTGGGTGAAATATGTGACTGGACTGGGTTATATTGCGGCAGTTTGGGCAGAAAATTAAATGGTTTTGCGGCAGTTTCAGGGGGTAACGTTTGCGGGAGTTTCAGGGTTATTTCAGGGGCTTTTATGCGTGCAGTGAGGGGCTGTATTGGGAGAGTATTGTAGAAACTGTCTGAGGGCTGTTTTGTCTCGGTTTGAAGGAGGTTTCTCGATAATGGGCTGCTGAGTAGGACGGTTTTACGTTGGTCTTGTGCTCTGAATGTGTTGCTATGAAGGGCTGGTTCTGCTAGGGTTTTATACGGCTATTCTGGGGATGTAGTGAGCTGTTGGTGCGTGAACAATGCGCAGTGTGAGAGGTGTGTTCATGCATCAATCCAGACAGTGTGTGGGGGTGTTTTGTGCGTCAAATAGAGTCTGTGGCGAGAGTTAGGGTTATTCTTAATTTGTGTTGGCTGGGTGATTGGCCGAGAAGGAGGCTAGGTTGGAGGGTGGCTTAACATAGCATGGTGATAGTCAGTTTGTGAGGGGGAGCATAGACGTGCAGAACAGTAACGTGAAGGCTTGATCTGTGAAGGTGTACGTCGTGGTTTTATGATCGTGAGGTGGGTTTGTGTTTTAGTGAAGGAGAAGAGTCAGCCGAATGGGTTTGAGAGAGAAGGCTTGATGTGGTCTCCTTTGAGGGAGATAGTCACTGATTTCGAATGAAGGGCTGTTGGATGAGGCTAGGAATGACGTGAAGGAGAGTCTTTTGTGGCTTGGGGACGTGTTCATGAAGAGGATTTGCCGAGTGGATCCAAGGTCACTGTGAAGGTATTGTGAGGTTATGGAGGGTGCAGGTCAATGGCGTGAGTGGAACAAGGGTTATGTGGGGAAGCCTAGGCGTGAAGATGATGAAGGGCCATATTGCCGAGAGATTCAGAGGGCTGTTAGTTAGGGTTGGAGGGGCTGGTTTCTTAGGCTGGGCGTGAAGGATGACTGTCGTGTGAGGCTTAGGACCGCAGTGTTTTTGGTTTTGGGGATCTGCCGAGTGGGTTCGGAGAGTGTTGCTTGTGTTTTGTCATGAAAGAGGTGAGAGAGAGGAGGGATCTAGGGTTTCGGTTTGTGTCATCTTTTATAGTAGCAGGTTAGGGTTTGGGTTATTAGGGTTGTGCATGGGTTTGAAATGGAAAGAAATCAAATTGAAAGGGAGAGATTTGATTAGTTATTTTATGCAAGAAATTATGTAATTTGGGTGGGAATTTCTTAAATTAGGGGAGTGATTTAATTAAATTGTATTTTAGATTTAGTTTAATTAGCTTTAATTTGTGAATTTGTTTTAATTTAATTTAATTTAAGTTTAATTTGTGACATATATTTTAAATTATTTAATTTGTGAGATGCGTTTTAAATGTTTTAATTATTTAATGGGTTTGGTGTGTTTTAAAATAGAGTTCCAACAAGCGAACCCGAAACGAAACAAGCGAGTTAAATCCGACCAAATGCTAATTTCCAACTTTACCCTTCCAACGTCCGTTTCCCGCGGCTTTCTCAATCCAAGAGGTAGCGTCTCCATACGAGACTCATCATCGGGACTTATATGCAAAAATGTAGTGCCTACAGTCGTCCCCACTTTGATGGGACTTGTGCAGTGTGTGACAGTGACAATCCTATCAAAGTACATGCAATGCATTTTCACTTACCTGGCTCGCCAGCTGTCTCCTGGTTTGCCTGTTGTACTGAGATACTTTGACCCTTGGGCTTTGTTCCTAACTGTTGAGATGAGGTTTTATTCCTCCGAGCTTTATTCCCGAACTATGTTGAGATGAGGCTTTATTCCTCCGAGCTTTATTCCTGAACTATTGAGATGAGGCTTTATTCATCCGAGCTTTATTCCCGAACTGTTGAGATGAGGCTTTATTCCTCCGAGCTTTATTCCGAACTGTGTAGATGAGGCTTTATTCCTCGAGCTTTATTCCCGAACTGTTGAGATGAGGCTTTATTCCACTGGGCTTTGTGCCCGACCCACTTTGATGGGACTTGTGCAGTGTGTGAGAATGACAATCCTATCAAAGTCTATGCAATGTATTTTTACTTACCTGGCTCGCCAGCTATCACCTGGTTTGCCTGCTGTGTTGTGTTGAGTTGAGTTGGTCTGGTTGTGCCATTTTCGGCATGCTGAACACCATTCCCGAGGCGTTGCTGAAGTGATGACTGTCCATTTTCGAACTGTGCTCCATTTTCGGAGTGCCATTTTCGGCGACTGATGAGATAATGGCCCATTTTCGAACCGTGCTCCATTTTCGGAGTGCCATTTTCGGCGACTGATGAGATAATGGTCCATTTTCGAACCGTGCTCCATTTTCGGAGTACCATTTTCGGCGAGCTGATGAGATAATGGTCCATTTCCGAACCGTGCTCCATTTTCGGAGTGCCATTTTCGGCGAGCTGATGAGATAATGGTCTATTTTCGAACCGTTGCTGATGAAATAGATATGGTGGCGAGGCGCCTCGACCTCTGGGCTTTGTTCCCGAACCACCGAATGTGAACTGTGATGATGATGCAGTTGGCCCTCGACCCTGGGAAGCATCCCAGAACTGCAACCGACAACGGGGGCACCTCGACCTTGGGCACCTCGACCCAACACCGCTGACGATAGGGACCTCGCCCTCAAACTGATAATGATGTAGTGGGCACCTCGACCCTGAGCACCTCGACCCGGAACTACAACCGACAAAGGGGGCACCTCGACCCTGGGCACCTCGACCCAACACCGCTGACAATAGGGACCTCGCCCTCGAACTGATAATGATGTAGTGGGCACCTCGACCCTGGGACTCATCCCGGAACTACAACTGACAACAGGGGCACCTCGACCCTGGGCAACTCGACCCAACACCGCTGACAATAGGGAGAAATGATGATGTAGTGGGCACCTCGACCCTAGGACTCATCCCGGAACTACAACCGACAACGGGGGCACCTCGACCCAATACCACTGACAATAGAGACCTCGCCCTCAAACTGATGATGTAGGCCTCGCCCCTGAACTGATACTGACGTGGGCATCGCCCCTGAACTGATACTAACCTGGGCCTCGCCCCTGACTTATACTGATGTGGGCCTCGCCCTCAACTGATACTGACGTGGGCCTCGCCCCAGACTGATACTGATATGGGCCTCGCCCTCAAACTGGTACTGATATGGGCCCCGCCCCTATGTTGATACTGATATGGGCCTCGCCCTCATAGTGCCATACCCGGCAAGACCGATTCTGATGCTAATGTGGGCCTCGCCCCCAGAGTGCCATACCCGGCAAGACTGATTCTGATGTCTCCATACCCGGAGTGCCGTACCTGGCAGAACTGATATGATATCTCTATATCCAGAGTGCCGTACCTGGCAGAACTGATACTGAACCAATGTGGGCCTCGCCTCCAGAATGCCATACCCGGTAAGCCTACTATTGATGCTGATGATTATGTGGGCTTCGCCTCTTGAGTGTCATACCCGGCAAGATTGATACTGATGCTAATATGGGCCTCGCCCCCAGACTGATGCTGACGTGGGCCTCGGCCCTGGGATTCATTCCCAAAACTACTGACAATATGGGCCTCGACTTTGGGATTCATTCCCGATGCTGCTGACAATGTGGGCCTCGACCCTGGGATTCATTCCCGATGCTGCTGATAATGTGGGCCTCGACCCTGAGTTGATACTGATGTGGGCCTCGCCCCAAACTGATTTTGATGTGGGCCTCGCCCCCAGACTGAAACTAATGTGGGTCTTTCCCCAAAACTGATACTGACGTGGGCCTCGCCCCAAACTGATGTGGGTCTCACCCTAAACTGATACTGATGTGGGCCTCACCCCGGGACTCATCCCCAAACGAATACTGATATGGGCCTCGACCCCAAACTGAAACTGATGTGGGCCTAGCCCCCATACAGACACTGATGTGGGCCTCTCCCCCAGAATGATGCTGGTGTGGGCCTCGCCCCAAAACTGATACTGACGTGGGCCTCGCCCCAAAACTGATACTGATATGGGTCTCAACCCTGGGACTCATCCCCAAAACTACTACTCATATGTTGCTGATTCTGGTTGGCTTGTTTTTGTCGCTTTCTCTTTTTCTTCTTTGAAACCTGTGAATACAAAACGAAACAAACACAAAAGAATGCAGAATATGTTACATGTATGCATGCATGCATGAATGAATTTCCTATTCCCTTGGGTTAGGTCTTCCACCAGTCCTTCAGGCGATTGGTCAGTCTTCTCTCTGGTTTCATGACTCAATATCTGGTTATGTCCCTGATTCACGATGTGGGAGACTGGTCGCCCCTAGTCTTGGTTTACCTTTCTGTTCTCCGCTGTTTGTACTTGGTCAAGATGAACCACATGGTGGGGCCTTCCATATCATATTATATCACATACTACGAAATAGTCCCAATAGTTACACATATTATTGCCCTCAAAGAATGCTCAGTATTGAAACCAGAGAACCTTCAAAACATTCAACGCAACTCAAATCCAAGTCTTTGAATAAATGATCTAAGCCAGACTCAAAGTGTGTGTGTGCAAAGGTTCCTTTGCGGATTCATCCCTAGGTAAGCTAACTCAATGATTTCGTTTCAAAAATCGGGATCGATGGGTCAAACCAACCTAGATGTCTCAATTATGCCTGCAGTTGCTTTCTGTGCTCAGTGTGGTATGATTTTATTTCTCTTTTGTCTCTTTCTTTTTTTATTTTCATTTTGAACTTCTTTTTTTTCTTTTTCTTTTTCTTTTTCTTTTTTTTCTTTCTCTTTTTTCAACACACCTACCCTTTAAGGTAGCATTTCTCCTCATGGTGGTCCTAATACTCACCCATGGGTAGCTTCACGCTTATCGGTTATAGGTGGTTCAATTTTTTTCTTTAGAGACTTTTCTTTTATTTTCAATCATACCACACATCATAACACAAGCAAGTCAGGATAGACATCTAAGCAAACGGTCATTCACCGACCTACAATTTCTTCAACTAGTCACTTTGCCAACTACTCAGGTTTTCACCGCTAAGAACCATAATCAGGTGTTTACGAGTCTAACATAGATCAATTACTCAAAGCATCAGATAAAAGTACGTCGAGGGTTTATCGTTTCTAAAGTTTCACTCTAAAGCAATCAATTTCATCATCGGACTTACGTCTAACTATCAAGGACTAAAAACAAATTATTTTTTATTCTCTTTTTTCTTTTTCTTTTTTTCTTTTTTTTTCTTTTTTTTTTTGAAGGCCCCTCCTAATGGTCTTTCTATCCTTTCCGTAAACTTTTCTGCTTCTCGATTTCCTTTCCCTCGCTATCCATATTTGCTAAACTCTTCTTTGACAATTCTTCTTTTATCTCTAACCCAACGGGTATCTATGATGGCTTTTAAGACACAGAGGGTTAACATGATGCATGTATGCATGAGATGCGTGCGATGTATGAGATATAATATGCATGAGGTTATCAAAAGCATAAAGGGGCAAATTCTATGGGATATCCAACTATCGTTCTCATGCGGGTTTATGACAATGCCTTTGATTGAACTCCCTCAACCCACTATAGAAACGGTCAACTAATGCACAAATTATACACATCACAAGACATGATTTCTGGCCAATTCTCTTATCCCCAGTGGAGTCGCCAGAATGTAGATAACAGAACTTGACGACGCTGTTCTAGGCTCGCGGCCTAGTTGGGAGTACGAAATAACATGGAGTCGCCACCCGGTGTGAACCGGGACAAAGATTTAAGGCTGCACTCATCCCTCGCAAGGGAAGGCCTCAAACCGTTGGGTTCGGAATGGTCCCTTACTTATGTCACTTGTGATGATATGATTTGTGCAATTAATCAACCGAGTCTACTCAATAATCATGCTCAAGGGTACTTAGATCTAACATGCTTTCATCCAAATAACTCGACGCAATATAACACAACAAGCATATTGAACCATTAAACCAAAGTAAACAAATAACTAATTAAACATAAACATAAACTAAACGAAACATCATGCATAAAGAATGAAGAAACAACATGCCTAATAACACAATCATGCTTTGAAAATTAAATAACAAGACTAAATTAAATCATGCTTAAAATAATAAATAAACGGCCTAGAAACTATAACATGCTCAAATACAAATTTGGATGAGACGAGATATATGTATCTTAAGTGGTACGTGGTGTTGTATCCCGAGTGCAGACCGCAATACCGTCCATTCGGAATCGGCTACGGAATTTACGTCCGAGTTTCCATCCGATATACCACAAAAGGGAACACATGTTCCGCTCATCCAACAATCACATCATGCCTCAAACGACTCTCATGCGATAATATTCAAATTAAATAAAATAAATGAAAGATAATAAATAGAAGGGTGCCCTCAGGTCTAACCTCTTTTGTCGTCTCACGAAAGCACGTTATACGGCCGTCGGAAGGGTTGATCTTCCGCAACTTTTCTGGTTCACTAATCCAATGTTTTTCCTCGCTGTTTCGCTGTTTTGGACTGCTGTTTTCACTCCGTTTCGCTGCTGTTTTTGTTGTATTTTCGGGTCACTGTTTTTGGTAATTATGGGACTGTTTTGAGCAGTTTTAGGGCTGATGTTTTGATGATTTTTTAGGGAAATTCCGGGCAGTTTCAGGGGCTATTTGTGTTGATTTGCTGGGTGAAATATGTGACTGGACTGGTTATATTGCGGCAGTTTGGGCAGAAAATTAAATGGTTTGTGCGGCAGTTTCAGGGGGTAAGGTTTGCGGGAGTTTCAGGGTTATTTCAGGGGCTTTTATGCGTGCAGTGAGGGGCTGTATTGGGAGAGTATTGTAGAAACTGTCTGAGGGCTGTTTTGTCTCGGTTTAAAGGGGGTTTCTCGATAATGGGCTGCTGAGTAGGACGGTTTTACGTTGGTCTTGTGCTCTGAATGTGTTGCTATGAAGGGCTGGTTCTGCTAGGGTTTTATACGGCTGTTCTGGGGATGTAGTGAGCTGTTGGTGCGTGAACAATGCGCAGTGTGAGAGGTGTGTTCATGCATCAATCCAGACAGTGTGTGGGGGTGTTTTGTGCGTCAAATAGAGTCTGTGGCGAGAGTTAGGGTTATTCTTAATTTGTGTTCGCTGGGTGATTGGCCGAGAAGGAGGCTAGGTTGGAGGGTGGCTTAACATAGCATGGTGATAGTCAGTTTGTGAGGGGGAGCATAGACGTGCAGAACAGTAACGTGAAGGCTTGATCTGTGAAGGTGTACGTCGTGGTTTTATTATCGTGAGGTGGGTTTGTGTTTTAGTGAAGGAGAAGAGTCAGCCGAATGGGTTTGAGAGAGAAGGCTTGATGTGGTCTCCTTTGAGGGAGATAGTCACTGATTTCGAATGAAGGGCTGTTGGATGGGGCTAGGAATGACGTGAAGGAGAGTCTTTTGTGGCTTGGGGACGTGTTCATGAAGAGGATTTGCCGAGTTAATCCAAGGTCACTGTGAAGGTATTGTGAGGTTATGGAGGGTGCAGGTCAATGGCGTGAGTGGAACAAGGGTTATGTGGGGAAGGCTAGGCGTGAAGATGATGAAGGGCCATATTGCCGAGAGATTCAGAGGGCTGTTAGTTAGGGTTGGAGGGGCTTGTTTCTTAGGCTGGGCGTGAAGGATGACTGTCGTGTGAGGCTTAGGACGGCAGTGTTTTTGGTTTTGGGGATCTGCCGAGTGGGTTTGGAGAGTGTTGCTTGTGTTTTGTCATGAAAGAGGTGAGAGAGATGAGGGATCTAGGGTTTCGGTTTGTGTCATCTTTTATAGTAGCAGGTTAGGGTTTAGGTTATTAGGGTTGTGCATGGGTTTGAAATGGAAAGAAATCAAATTGAAAGGGAGAGATTTGATTAGTTATTTTAGGCAAGAAATTATGTAATTTGGGTGGGAATTTCTTAAATTAGGGGAGTGATTTAATTAAATTGTATTTTAGATTTAGTTTAATTAGCTTTAATTTGTGACATATATTTTAAATTATTTAATTTGTGAGATGTGTTTTAAATGTTTTAATTATTTAATGGGTTTGGTGTGTTTTAAAATAGAGGTCCAACAAGCGAACCCGAAACGAAACAAGCGAGTTAAATCCGACCAAATGCTAATTTCCAACTTTACCCTTCCAACGTCCGTTTCCCGCGGCTTTCTCAATCCAAGAGGTAGCGTCTCCATACGAGACTCATCATCGGGACTTATATGCAAAAATGCAGTGCCTACAACCACCAACTTAGACAAATATTGCATAAAATTGAGACCTTGAGTCGTCTAGTAAAGTGGTCGGTTGAGCTTAATAAATATGATATATAATGCATGCCCTATGTGTGAATCAAGGGGCAAGCCTTAGCCGATTTTATGGCAGAATTCATCGGGCCTTAAGTTATGGTGGTCGTAGAAGAGGAGAAATGAGAATTGTTTGTTAACGGGTCGGTTAACTCACAAAGATGTAGGGCTGGGGTAATCTTTAACAACGGGCATAACGAGGAAATAAGCTACACGCTGAGATTTACATTTGAAGCAACTAATAATGAGGCCGAATATGAGGCGATCATGGTCGGGCTGAGGCTCTGTGATGCGATCGGGGTTAGAGATGTGGTCGTGAAAAGTGATTCACATCTAGCCATTCAGTAGTTGAATGATTATTTTAGACAAGGGAGCCTAACCTGATAGTATACCTCAATGAAGTAAAGAAGTTGCTTGAATGAATGAGGAATGTGACATTTGAGCAGGACTATCGAGAGACCAACAGACAGATTCACTGGCCCGGTTGGCATCATCTATTAAGTCAAAAATCCTTCGGGTCATTCCCTTGGATATTCTTGAACCAAAAAAAACGTGGGAGGCCAAAATATGATGGAAGTAGAAGATGAAATAAAGCCAACTTGGATGGACCCGATCAAAACATATTTGGAGTCAGGGGATTTACTATGGGACAATAAGGAAGATAGGAAGCTGAAGTATCGGAGTGCCCGTTTTTGTCGATAGATGGGGTGATGTACATAAAGGGTTTCACGATGCCATATTTGAGATGTCTGGGGCCCGAGAAGGCTGATTATGTGTTAAAAGAAATCCACGAATGTATCTGTGTGAGTCATGCTGGTGGGAAATCTGTCGCCCACAAAGCGTTCAGGCAAGGATATTACTAGCCGATGATGCATCAAGACGGTTTCAGTGTAGCCCAAACATGCGGTGGGTGCCGGAAGAATGCCGATGTGCCCAAGCAACTGCTAAAGCAGCTGACATTTATGTCTAGTCCTTGGCCCTTTGCCCAATTACGCAATCGTGGCATTGATTATTTCACCAAGTGGGTGGAGGCCAAGCCATTGGCCACTATCACAGAAGAAGGCCATGGACTTTTCGTGATGTGTGTTTTCTCAAAAAAGCCAATGAGGCTGTGTTTTGTGGTGATTGGAAGTTCGCTGAATGGAGATTGGTTATGTGGAGTTATGATTTAGGAATTAATATCATATTCAACTCGATTTTTTTGTGTATCGTTTTAATTGATCTTCAAAAACCATTAAGAACAAGATCAAGGGATTAACGCTTACATCGACGACTTACTCACAGACACGACGTCTTGCTCTTGAAGGATGGTTCTTAAGTGTAACCAAATAATTTATTGGATTTAAATATTACTTAATAGTGATTATATGGTTTTGTTAAATTAAATGATAATATAGTACTTCTGGAAAAAGAAAAAGAAAAAGAAAAAGAAATGAAATGCAGAAGATTCAGTAAATAATTTTCTTTCACTATAATGAGATAGTAGTTGCTAGTTACAAAGTTCCAACCCTTTGTAACAAAATCAATTTTGCGCTTACCCACAATATAATCCAAAATGAATTAAGACTGAACTATTTCACAAAAACAAAAAGAGGAAAAAAGCAAATACCAGTCACTAGATTGGATCTTCATACAGATCATGATTTGTAGGATTGGTATCTTTTTTCCCCCTTCAATGTGTTGTTATTGACAGAATGAACCAGTTGTTTAGAAACAGCGAGCGAGACTCTCTTTCAACAATGCATCACCTCTCGCGGATCCAACACCTTCTTGTAAGAACACTTCTATACATCATACTCCTATTGCAGTAATCCAATACTTTTAAACATAAATTTTCGATAACCAGCTCGTTGAAGATGGCTAATAGTATTGCTCTCCTTGCTGCTCTTCACTCTGTATTCATTAAAAGTAAGTGTAAGATTCTTGTATATAGTAAGCTATGGATAGCTGCAACAACAAAGCCAGCCAGTTATTACGTCAAAAATCAGTCTGGCCGCCCAAGCAGAATAATTGTGTTTCGGTTGGCAGGCTGAAAGCTCAGTGGATTCTGATTTCTGAGTTCATTCATGTACTAGATAGATGAAACTAGTTTTGATTGTGATTGTATTTAAAACATTCTGCAACTAGTTAGACAAATAAATAAATTGTAGCCGGATTTTTTTTAGTCATAGGAAAAGGTAACTGTTTGATAAATACTAGTTCGAATGATGTCTACTACATAAAGTATACGACTGGAAATATCTTTAAAGAAATGATTACCTACCTGCACTTCTTTTGTGTCTTTTCCATGATCCATGGGTTGTGATCGTACTCATGCAGAGATTAGTATAGTTAGTTATAGCAAGATTAAGCTTGTGACCAGGACCACAGAGCATCACCCTGCACGTGATAGGGCATGTGGACGATGCTTTGCCCTCGCAATTGTTTCATCGCTATGCCTGATCCATTCTGAGAGTCTCCATGGCTTCTGCCACTTCCATTTAAATTGCAAAAGCCACTGGTGGTGACTTCTCTTCCATCTCCAAAGTTTTCCACCCTGTCCTAGCGCTATTAATTTTTTCATTGACACCTGCCGAAGTGGTACCATCTGCATAACATCAAACTTTCCTATATCAGCCAAAGTAGGAAGCAGATACAAATTCAGTATAAAGGATGGAAAAGGAGATTAACCTTTCTGTTTTGATTCGTGAATGCTGCTGACTCTCTGATTGAGTCATTAGCAATCCCCGGTGTATATTTTAGCTGCTTCTGTGCCGGGACAGACATTGGAGAGGGTGGCCCACTCATTTCATCAGCAAAGTGTTTTAGTGAATTGTGTGAGTTACCCTGTCAATTGCCAGTATGAAGAATTAGAAGTAAAATTAATAAAAGTACAGAAACAAATCCCATGTAATGATAGACACTTTTATCCAGTATTAAGAATTCCAAGAAAGTATACACAATTGCTTGGTAAACCTAAATACGGGCCTCACAGTCCTAGAATTTTGCCAGAAATCATCTCACTGATAAGCTGTCCACTTGTAGCCTTCAGTTGTATGCACAAATATAGTCCTAAAGTTTTTAGATGATGCATGAGAACAAAACTCAAGTGACGTCTAATCTCACCGAAGCTGATGTAGCCAGTGCTGTTGCAACAGCCTGCTCTCTCAATTTTAGCTCCTTCTCCACTTCCTTTCTTCGTAACTCACTTTGTCGCAACAGACCTACAAGTTCTTTTAGTTGCTCTTTCATTTCCTTGATCTCTATATCTTTCTCCCACAATTGGCACCTGTTGCAAACATGCAAGGGGATCTTTAGAATTTTGACAGGGAAAAAGGATACCTCTGACCATAGAATTTAAACAAGAACATGTACATGTTCTGTGAAATCTTTAAGGTCAATAATAATTAAGTTGACAGGATCACGTACATGCAATTAAAAGTATCAATAGGGCAGCTAAAGAAAGCCCCAAATGGGAAAAAACATAAAATCATTTGATTATAGTTAGGTTCTAGAAAGCACCTTGAATCTGCAAGAGAATTGAACATGTACTGAAGCAAGTTCTTTGCATCTCCCATTGAACGCAACTGATTCCAACGTCCACGGTTAGTGAAGGCACGATCCCGCTCTTCTGCCTCTGAAAGCTGTGAAGCCATTGCTACAAGTGAATTAGATGATATGCTCAGCATGTTTTCGAGCGAAGATATTCTGGCCATTCTTGCATTTGGTGACATAGAGGATGCTCTGAACAAACAATTAAATTATGTTAATATCTCAAGCTCACCTTAATAAATCACACACCATAGAAAAGGAATAAATTTATACCTAGCAAATCCATTCTTTCCCCTAGGAGGACTAAGTCCCTTTAAAGCAAACTCGTCTACTTGTTTCAGCACAGCCAACTCTTCTGCCAGCGCAGCTCGTCTGGAGATTATACAGTTAGTAATAAAAGAACTGGGATAATGTTTTTAATTCACAATGGAAATAAATATGAATAAAGCGTACACTTGGCTCTGCTTCTCATATTCAAAACGAACTTCATGCACATTCACCATGACTTCTAGTTCATGATCAAGCCAGCGTTGTAAGGATTTCTCATTACTCTACAGATATTAAGTCAGTCAAAAATAATAATAGTAATAATAATAAAAATTTACTAAGAAAAAAACTTATCAGTAAAAGAATAAGCAAAGACCATTACCTGCCCGTTTGTTAAATTTCCATTTGCGACAGCTGGAAGATGGCATGAAATTAGAAATTCTGAGTATAAAGGCAGAGGGCCTATGAGCTAAAAATCTCATGTATCCGATAAACAAATAGCCCCCCAGCATAGTAATCATTGGCTGGGTACAATTTGATGAAGAGTAATATTGATTTTTCTAATCCTTAAGAGGAGCTACATGCATACCCGAGACACGGGCTTTCCAGTCAGCAGCCTTAAAGATGGTAAAACTGAATAAAAACTTACCTGAGTTCTCACGGGCAGAAGATTTACGTGATTCCAACAACTCTTTTAGCCTCTTGGTGGCCATTGCAGCCTCTTCTGTCTTTCTTTGAAGAACCTGCATGAAAGTGTTAGGACCCATGGGTAAAATAGGAAATAACAAAGGCTAGATGGGTCACTTTAGTTATTTAGAGTTTAGATATAAATTAGGATGTTTTGTTTCATTTGAGATTATGCTATCATTTTGTTAAAATTGGGAATTGGGGATTAGAAAGGGAGGTTGCCAATACCTCAAAGTTGTGCAAGGGCTGGTGAAATCGTTTCACCTTCAACTATCTTGTTATTTCCGTTTCTTTTATTAATTAAAATACAATTTAGTTATGTTCTTGGTCTGATTTCTTGTGTGATTGTGTTGTTGAATTTTGGGGGTTCCAGCAGAAGTTCCTTGGATTTGTGGTGATTACTGTTGGCTCAGAGAAGAAAAAAAAAGAAGAAAGAATAAAAAGAAAGAAAAATAAGAAGAAACCGACAGAAAAAAAATGAGGTGTATTGGAAGTTCGCACGAATTGGGTAACATACGGCAAGATGGTTCTCTCTGTGACTATATTGACAGGTTCGATTGTGTGGCGGGATCAATGTCCTACACATCTGAGTACCATTTACCAGGCATCTTCATCAAGGGATTGCAGTATGAGCTGCAATCGGAGGTTCGAGAGGGCTTAAAGCACTTGAGGGTGATTGATCTTGATGGGGTCAAAAAATTATCCCTAAAGGCGGAAGAGAAACTAGCAGAATTGGTCAGATTGGCGGAATTCAGAAAACAGAGATTGATAAGTTCACGCAAGACCGGAAGATCCCGAGCCGGTAATGGATTCGCGTACCAGTCAAATGTTAGAGGATTGGATAGAGTTGAGGAAGATCCTTGGAAAAAACTTGACTCAATGTTGGAGAAGATGATAAAAGGATCAAATACCAATTCTGAGATTCACACTGATGCCACCACCTCACTTCAAGAGGCAAATATTGGCCTGACACCGCTTGTGGAGAACATTGGTAAAAAATCTGAGAACCTTCCAAACAGTCGATCGGGAAAATTCAAGCAACTTCCTGCGGTTGATTTTCAGTTTCGACGTGATAAGGGGATTTGTTTTAGATGTGATGAGCGGATTCCATCCGAGGCATGTATGTCAAACTAAGTCGGTTGATTATGTTGATGACGGGGATTCTGTCCCCATGGATGAGAGTGAAGCAAGTAATAAAGATGAATGTAATGAAGTGAAGGGTGAAGAACTTGAAGTAGTGGAGTCTGTAGCCGTTGAGGAGGAGGATTGCGCTCCTAAGGCGACAGAGTTGTTAAAGAAACAAGAGCATGCTAAGGGGGAAGGACCATTGCAACTTTGGGAATTAGTGGAAAAAGACAATGAACCGGAACCATTTGTTATTCATCAGGAGAAGAAATTGAAGGTGTCAGTTGTGCAATTTTTCGATTTTGTGGGTGGATATGTTGGCTTTGGATCGCTTCTGTAGAGGATTATTCTGGATCAATCAGCTGAATCTATTGGTTATGTGGAGGAAGATTGAGACTTCATCAGAACAATGCCGTTCAAGCCTGGGATATCATTTGAGGCGATCGTCATATCCGCACTCCCACGTTGAGGACAACATGTTTTTAAGGGGGGAGTAATGTTAGGACCCATGGGTAAAATAGGAAATAACAAAGGGTAGATGGGTCACTTTAGTTATTTAGAATTTAGATATAAATTAGGATGTTTTGTTTCATTTGAGATTATGCTATCATTTTGTTAAAATTGGGAATTGGGGATTAGAAAGGGAGGTTGCCAACACCTCAAAGTTGTGCAAGGGCTGGTGAAATCGTTTCACCTTCAACTATCTTGTTATTTCCATTTCTTTTATTAATTAAAATACAATTTAGTTATGTTCTTGGTCTGATTTCTTGTGTGATTGTGTTGTTGAATTTTGGGGGTTCCATCAGAAAGGTACATATTATTTCTGATGCATATAAATCAGGAAGACAATTATACTTATGAGGCCTTTTCTACCTGAGCAACGGTCTAAAATAGTACTTGTAATTCACTCAACTGGAAGGGGTTCCTCTTTTTCTTTCTTGAGGTCAGTGTGTTCCTTCTTAGATTTTTCGAGATATATCAACTCAAGAATCAGATCATACTGAATTTCAAGGATTATATTTTGGCCTACTGAGCATAGAACCTAAAACTTCCATTCTTCTATAGGTTTCCAATTTTTCAAAGTGAAGCTTCCTTAAAAATGATGGCTAAAACAAGATATGCCAATAAGAACCAGAAATATGGGAAAGGGGTTTTAAACCAGATTGAAGGTGACACATTCAGTGGTACATTATTCTTGGAAATGTTAGTGAGACAGATTAATTACATAAGCAATTAAGCAAGCAAGAAATATGTGCTCACCAATTTCTGGCGTTGATTCAAAGCTTGCAGCTTATGCCTCTCATACTCATTTCTTCTTCCCTCCTTCCGTAACTGTTTTTGTCGATACATAAATAAACAGGTAATTAGGTAAACATACAACCTATACAGACAATATCTCCATGAAGTTAATAGTTGTGAAACACACTCAGAGAAGTTATACATCTATACATACTTTATATAATCTTTTTCATTTGTGCTACCATGAAGTGTTTGTAGTCCATATATTTTCTAATTTAACCTCCCTGACCAAATTTCTCAGTAAGGATGAATAAATAGTATGCAATAAAATTTTGCCAATAAATAAATTCGACTGCATAGTATCATGTGAGTTAATGCAGAGGTGAATGCACAAGCATAAGCATAAATTGCAGAATTTTTAATTCAAAATATGCTACATGTGTTCTGTGGGAAAAGAGAATTCAATGACATCCCAACTATCATTCATTGGCAAGAGCATAAGAGTTACTGCTGTGGCATATCTTTTACAAATTATTAATTTTGTGGAAGAAGGAATGTACCTGTAGCAGTTCCTTCTCTCGAGAAGCTTTCCACTGTCGAAATTGCTCTGCTTCTTGTTTTATTCTATGTTGCAATTGAACCTACACAAAGAAAACAAAAAGAAGAAAAAATATGTGTATGGAGTACAGATAATAAAAACTGTAAACAACATGATACATTATAAGCCAAAATGAGAGTCAACCTTTTGTGCCTTTATAAATTGAATTTCATCTTGCAACCGCTTTGCTGCTTCATCACTTTTTTGTTTCTGCTTTAAAAGTTGAACCTGATTCTCTTGTTTTTTCTTGAGGTCCAAAATCTATCGTACATAGGTTACGAACTTTGTTTTAGACTTGAGTAATTTGTGTTCTTTAATATGAAATTTTGACTACAGCCTACACTACCTGTGCCTCGAGTGATTTTAATTTCTGGGCATGTACATCTTGCAATTTTTGTGTTTGCCCATCAGTACTCGTAGCAAAATTTTCAACTTCAGCCAACAATCGATCCCTTTCTTGCTGCAGTAGTAAAACAGGTGCATAGATGAATCATCTGTTATTTCATGGAGCAAGAAAATTCAAGCAACTTCATTTTACCTGCACAGTTCGTTTTTCATCCTCCAATTCTGCTATTTTCTTCCCAAAGTGTTGCTTGAGTGCCACAGTGTCAGAGCCTCCAACAAGTTTCATCTCTGACTGTTCAGACATCAAATGTGACGATTAACATTAAGAACATATTATGTAAATATCAAGGGTGCTGATAACAGCTTCATCCAAAAAGACTTGCAAAAGTTGAAGGTATACAGAAGAAATGTCAGAATGTAAGAGCAAAAACTCCTGATTCATGAACCAGCCGACAATTGTGATTTTTCTTTGAACAGAGGTAATTCCAGGGGCCAAAAAGAAAAAAAGAAAAAGAAGAAAAAATGACTAATCATTAAGTAACTTTTTATGGCACTCCAAAATCATCTAGATGATTATTACATTGAACTGCATACACTAATTGTGTCATGCTATGCTATGCTTTGTTAGAGTTAATGCAGTAACAGTGCATTCTTCAGAAATTACAAATTGCAAGGAAAAGAAACATAAACAATATAAATTCACAAGAAAATTACCTCTTTCTCCTCTAAACGTCTGTTCAACTCATGCAACTCTCTGTCCATAGAATTCTGTAGAAGCGTGTGCTCCCACTCCTTTGTTACTTCTTCATCAATTTCTCTAGAATCACCTGGAAAAATTTGACATTGTATTGTAAATAATCGAAAGGAAACTTGAATTTATAAAAATAAATGGCTTGTCTCGTTGTGACCTTCCACAGTATTTGAGAAAGAAACCGATTCAATATAATTGATGAAATATAAGTAGCGGTGGTAATAAAGCTAATACCCAGTTTTACCAATGAGTAAGGGAATTTTATTTAGTTACTACATAAGATAAGTGTCATTACCTGTTATATTTTCACCAATTTGATAATCAGTTTGCTCAATATTACTCAAGCTCCTTTTAAGCCCATCAGTTTTCAGAGGACAAGGACTACCATCCTGATAGGCCAAGTATCAAATGCACAAGAGTAGTGAATCACTCATTGATCAAGCCTACACTAATTGTACTCATAATCATGACTAAAGCATTATAGGCCATTTTTAGCAAAAGGAAAAAAGAATTAACAGAAAAGTAAAGTAGAAAATATGTTCACTTACTTGAGCATCTGTTTCACGCTGCTCTACAACAGTGCATCTGCTGCGGTATTCATGGAGTTCACGGCAAAGATCTTCATTAGAAGCTTCAAGCCAAGCAATCCTTTCCTTGAGAACCTAGACGGATGATTATATGAGATAACTTATGAAAATGATTAACATACAACTATCTATGAAAAGTGATTGAGAATTATTTAGTTCAGTAAAACCAAACTCCCTACATTCCTGAAATAATCCAATTTCTATATGAGAAGATGTGGGAATGAAAATGTTGAATAGTTTTAATGATTGACTGAATATCCAAGATAAAAGTTCATAGAACCCAGATACCTGTACTTCATCAGCTGAAGATCCTCCCCCAGGACCCCCACGGGCACAAAGTTCTGCCTGCAAAAACTCTAGTTGTTGACGCATCTTCAGCATCTCACTGGACATAGGATCTCTGTTGACCTATTAAAAAACAGAAATACAAAAATCATAAATTCATGAGAGAAGTGCACCTTTACTCAAAAGGGTAAAAGAATGAAATAAAAAATTTTCAGAAGAACTTACAACGGGCTTATTTTGTATGTTTCGAGCACGATTTGCATATTTTAGAGTGTTGAGGGTTTCCTCAGCATTAATATCAGCAGGACTAATGCAGGCTGTAGAAGGTGAAATTTTGTTGATATTGGAATAAATTAAAGAAAGCCAAGCATGTGTTGAGATTGAAATGAAAAACCAGGGTAAGAAGAAAACTAGAATATGTGATTAAAGATAACAGGCATCAACTTCAAGAATAAAGAAGTTACCTATCATAACAGTTCTGCTATTACCGCCGAGTGAGTCCTGCCAAAATATAGGAATTTAGTCTAAACATATACATAGAAGGATGACAAAGATTCTATGATAACTAAAAAATCTCATTATTGTCTCTGCTAAAGAGTTTCTGAAATCGACTTCTCATTTCAACACCCATTATTTCCACAATCGGCTGGCCAGGTGATACCAGAGTGAGTATGAAATGTTTAGGAAGGAAAATTCCTATCAACAATTCAATATTTCCGGTCCATACTGCTTAATTATAGCCCTTGCATCAAACTCTTCATTACCTGCAAAAGCCTAGTAAGTTTACTGTCCCGATAAGGCACGTGTATGCTTTCTTTGCGCTTTTTTTCATCACCGAGGGCGCTGATAACATTACCAAGTGCAAGAAGGCCCTTGTTGATGTGAACTCCTGTTTGAAAAATGTAAATATTCTGTTATTATGTATTGACCAGAAAGCACATTAAATTCTACAAACTATTAACATCTCCACCAACCTTCCTTGAAACGCAAACCATCAGAACCAGTTCTTTTGGCCCTCTCTGATCCAGCAAGATCTACCAAATGCAACTTGGCACATAGATATTCTTCATTCATACCCTCATTAGGACTGCTGTCTCCCAAAGAAACTGGATTGAGCTTACGCATTTGCTCTAGGGTGATGGTGAAGATCGCATGTGAACGACTGTACGAACACAAACCAGAATATACATATGTTAATAAATCTGATAAAAATTACTGTAGATTTTGCAGTCATTTTAGAAATGAAATATTTTCAAACCAGCATGTTACACAAATATAATATTGAAATTTCATAAATTTCGGGAAAATTTTATCGCCAAGAATCCATGAATGATCCCTGTGTCCAATAATACTAAAATCAACTTTTCAAAAGAAACATTCTTTAATATTATATAAGACAAATTTGGAAAGATAAAGATCTTTTTCCATATGATAAAAAGATATCGTCAAATAGCATATAGAAACAAATATACCTAAACATAAATGTAATTGATTCAAAAAAGAGAAGTAGGATTAACCTTGATTGATTGTTCATGTTTGTACTCCCAGTTGCCCTGCTCAGCGAACCTTGCTCTAGACAGGCAGCCATTTCTTTTAGTGAGCTAACACTAACTTCAGTAGATCCGGCCAGTGTAATAACACCATTTGATGTTTCTCGGATTTGTATTGGGGGTTTCCCAGGTACAGTTACTTTTCCTGTGTGTCCATTTGGAGTGTCTGGTTTGTTCAAACAAGTGGGGTCTAGCAAATCTCGTACTTCTTCTTTTAGAATCTTTGACAACACAGGATTTTAGTTACATATTTACCACAACAATTGCATATAATATTTAGAGACATCTAATATTATTAGTAAAACAGTGACTATGATGGATAAGTGAACAGAGTTTGTAGGATAAGAAATCTCAAAATTGAATTAGTGGAGAATATTATTTAAAACAAAGAAGTTTTGTATTGAACATCTAAGCTAAATGATGAATATCATAGACACCGTGTGATTTAATTAATATGACTTAATGATATGCAACAACTACTAGATAAATATATCCTGCTTCAATACTATACAAAATTAATCTAATTTTTCTCTTGCACGGATTTTCTGGGTTGCTAGGAGCATAGATTTTCTGTTATCTTGTATAGAGGCCATAAATATGCTGCATGACTGATATTTGCACAGAAATCGATCATTTATGAGAACAATGCAAAGGCTAATATATAGAAAGATGGCACTGCAAATGTTACCGATAGCATATAAGAAGAAGAAAGGTATCAACAAACCTCAATGAAGGAAACATTCAATTGGAATTCAGTTTGATCCTTTAGAGTTTCAATTTTGCTGAACAGAACATTCATAACTTGAGGAACTATCCCTGTTTGGTATCCATCTTTGAAGCCAGTTCCCATTGTATATGTTTTTCCAGATCCTGTCTGTAACATATCGAAATGTCAACCGCATGAAAAGTGATTAAGCAAGAGTACTACATTGCTTCAATCGAGCAGTTACCTGACCATAAGCAAGGACAGTAGCATTATACCCTTGAAACAAACCATCAACCAGTGGCGAAATACATTCATCGAACATGGCAGACGAAGAGGAACCAGTGCTCCCATATACATGATCAAAAGTAAAGGAGTGTGTTCCAATTTGTACCTGCAGTTAGTCAAAAACCGTCATGTAGTTCAGATATATGAAAGATAAAGGATGCAGTGAGGCAACAAGAACTGCAGTAAATTTTTTAAAAAAATCTGAATTGGATAATAACAACAGGTTCAGTAATTGCTTATGATTTGAAATGAAGATACAGTATTGAGTATCCTCATCCAAGTCAAACATGCAAGACTCAGATTTCTTACAAGACATTCTAAGATCCAGATCTCCATAACTATCAACAGACAAGAACTAGACATTCACATTTACATTGTTACTACTGTACTGTCAGTATCAAGAACCCATACCTGAGGCTTCCCGGGGACGACAGTGACACAATCTTTACAACCTTGTGCACGTTCATCTCCGATGAGCGGCCTTACGTGTACTGCAACCTTCACACAACAATCCTCTCCACCGCCGCCTCCGCCGCCGGTTTCCATATGCAGAAGCAAAAGATTACAAGAAAAATTAGCTCACAAGTGCAGAGAAGGTAAGAACAGAGGGTGAATTTTGAAAGATCAATCAATCAGACAAAGAAAGGAAACTGTGAGTTGAGTTTCAGACAATGTGTTAGAGAGAGAGAGAGAGAGAGAGAGAGATTTGAGAGAGAGAGAGAGAGAGAAGGGGTAGTTGGGGAATTAGAGAATGGAGAGGAAAGGGGGATATACAAATACAAGTAGCAACAGAACAGTTAAAATGCAAAGGCAAACCAACAACTACTATCATTTTCTAAACGGTTGTGTGTGTGAGCGCAAAAAAAAAAAAAAAACAAAACAAAAACAAAAAACAACTTTCATGACACTCTTTCCCATTTTGCCCCTCCTCCTCTCACAAGTCACAACGGCTCTCCTCTTCTTTCATGGCCCTGTTGGTCCCCGTCTCCCGCTTCACTTTTACGGTTTTACCCTTCTAGTTCCCCGTATTAAAAAAAATTAAGTGCTGTTGACACCGGATTATGATGTTTAAAAGTCATGATTGTCCCCCGAATATAGCAGGCAAAAAAAAAAAAAAAAAGCACAGCACAGCACGTGATCTGGAATCATATACGATTTCTTGAGACGTTTTTGGGCACGAGCAGGAGTTGAGTAGACTCGGTCATATACGATTTAATGGCATTGGGCTGGGTTGGGACGGAACGGAATTTTTTAATTCTAATTTCATTTTATTTATAAAATCATGACGAAAAATTATCTTAGTCTCGTCTTGTTATATTTTTTGGGATAAAAATTTATTTAGTTCATGTTTCGTATTTTGTTAAATCTCGTCTCATCCTCTTAAATCTCGTCATGTTTGAATTTTCGGGATAAATTTTTTGTCTCATCTCGTCCAGTCCCCGTTTTTAAAACATGACATATTTTTATGTCTCAAACCCCGTCCCTTTTGGGATGGGAAAAATTGTCATCCCTATAATTATATTAAATAATTTATATATCCGACTTTATGTAACAGGGAAAAAATGCTTTTGTTTAATTTGATTTGTTTGATGTGTTAGGAATTTAGGTTAAAATAATATATAAGAAAAGCAAAAAATAATAATATAAAAACACATAATTTATTTGGTTCGACCAAAATCAGAATACATCCAAAAGGATTTATGCGGTTTCACTATGTTAAAAGAGAGAAAATATGAGTTTCGAAAATTACATCAAATCTTAGAAAATGACCGTCTTTGTAGATCGGTTCCATAATCTAAATCTCATAAAATAGTTTATAATATTTCCCAACGGAGTAACCGGGCGAAATAGGTAGGATCCGAATCAAGTCCTTCAATATGAAAATTTATTAAAATATATCATATAAATTAATGAAAAATCTAATTTATTGATGTGATAATTTTAACTTATCCCAATAAAATAAAGAGTATCTAATTTTACGATTATCCCACCGTACACCTTGCATTTATGTGATTTGCCCTATAATGGAGAAGGAAGTGAACCATCTTCAAATTAATGAATTAATTATCAAGTAAAGATATGGTTTTCTGAAATTGTTGATGATAAGAGTACAATTATTATAGACCCATATGGTTAAAAATAAATAAATGCAATGAAAATGAACATTAATTTCCATTACCAACCCACTTACCAACAAATAAACGATAACCTAGGTCTTTGATAAGAAGAAAAATCGTGGCATATATTATGAACTGAGGAAGGGGAAAATAAGAAAGTGATGGTATTGGTGGGGGAGGTGGTAGAGGAAGAGAAGGGGAGGTCACTGTGAGAGAGAGACCCACACAATAGACATAGCCAGCTGGCTGGTGGTCTCCCATCCTCACATGGTCTTTTTAGTATCCATATCCTCACTGGACCCCACTTCAAAGAACTTGGGTCAGGACTGAAACTTGTCCCTAATGTTTTTTTACTGGTTTTGTAGCAATTCTTTTTTTTTTTTTTTTTTTTTTTTGGGATGTTGAAAATTTCGTCATCAAATTATTTGATTCGGATTTAAATGGAGTCGGTAAACTCTCTTGTTGTCCCAAATTCTTATAAGAAATACATCATCTGAATTCGAACTTAAAATTTAGATAAGCAAATCATAAATCTTATGTCACTAAATTACATCTCTTCGGATTTTTATAGCAATTCTATCAATTCATCTTTGGTCTTTTGCTACTTCAAGGATCATATTGATCCTGCTGTGTCCTGCCAACACACCTTATGACCTTAGATTTTAATTGTCATTAAAGCCTCTTTGAGTTTATGCTTTGGAGGGAGGGAGGGAGAGTGAGTGACTCCCTTGCAAGATTGAACCAAATGAGTCTCATGCTTAAGTATAATTTTGTGCTAAGCGTTAAGCATTCATAGGTCTTAAAGAGATGGTTAAAGCAAGAGTTGGAAGTAGATAAAACAGAGCATCAATGATAATAAAGTGTGGGATATATGTAGAATTGTGAGAAGTGAGGATTTGTCAATTTCGGTCATGTATGATTATGGATTTGGGATGAAAATCACCACAAAATAAATTCTTTATCGATCTTTGAATTGGAATGAAAAATAATCTCGAATCATGAATTGAACGTTTTGGGATCTTGAATCGGATCGAGATTCGAGATTTTTTTGGATAAAAATGAAGTCAAAATAAAAAATAATCATGAATCTTAATTTGATATTTTATTTAATATTAAAGATCATCTTAAATCGATATCTGATCTCAAATCTCGATCATGATTCAAAATTTTATACCACACACATGACTTTGGGACCAGTTATATGAAACTGTCACATAAATTTAAATAGTTTTGATAGTGATATTAGAATTTTTAGGATTGCATTCCAAGCAGGCTTAAATTGTTTTTATAACCTATAAGCATAATCAAGCGTCAAATCATATAAATATAAGAATAATCAAGCGTCAAATCATACAAATTTTACTGGGACTTTGTATCCATAGATATGCAAAAAATATATATACACACACAAATATAATAATGAGTTGTTGTTAGATGGTTTGATAAGATTTCCCCACCACATATGGAGCGTGCCTTAACCTTTTTAAATGGGTCTTAGCTGAAACATCTTGTCAATTTTTCCATTCAGAGGCTAATATTTACAAAATTTGAAAATAATAAATCAATAAAATAAAAATAAAAATAAAAGTATCAAAATCCTGACAATAATTTGC
>SKCR01039746.1:0-62397 GCA_019454045.1 Zanthoxylum bungeanum
TAAACAAGACTCGTATATCCGTACTTTTGAAGAGTGGGTACAAGGACTAATTTGATTCTATTCAAATAAAGTCTACGAATCTAGTTTATTGGGCAAAGTGCCTAAAACACCTTTACTTGGTAAAAGTGTAAATGCCACCGATATGTTAGCCATAGTTCATAGTGAAGCAAATGGGCCCATGTCTAGTTGAGCTAGATGTGGATATGAATATTTTGTGACCTTTACGGATGTGACATCGCGTTATGGTTATGTGTTTCTTAGAAACACAAATCGGAAGCTTTTAAAGTTTTCGACACGAAATAGACAAACAGATCGGCTGAAGTATTAAACCGTCATAGTAAGACCGTAATGGAAAATACTTAGGCAATAAGTTTCTAATATACTTGAAAGAGTAAAGTATTCTTTCAAATGAGGACTCCTCCCGGAACATGTCAGTTTGACGGTGTGTCCGAACAGAGTAACCAAATTTTGTTGGACATGATAAGGTTAATCATGAGTCGCTCTGAGCTACTATTTCCTTCAACGGATAAGCATAACAGTGCAGAACTTTTTTGAATAAGGTTCCATAAAATCTGTTTGACAGATATCATATTAGATATGAACAGGAAAGAAACCAGGTTTCTCATTCCTGTACATTTGGGTATGCTAGGCATATGTTTGGATGATACCAAACTAAAACCCAAATAGGATAAGTGCCAATTGTAGGTTATCCTAGAGATACCATAAGTATAGTACTTATACATCTCACATAAGAACAATTTAATTGTTGCCCGCCATGCGGTTTTCCTAAAAGGAATACCGATATGCAATGGTAAGTGGGAGGATAATAAAACTCGATGAAAATCAGAGTAATACTATTCAAGGCACCGAATCTTAAATGGAACAAAAATAGTTCATCAAGGATGAAACTATACCATTAATCTTCGAATACATAAGAACCACGTAGGTCTGAGAGAGTCAGAAAAAAACCTAGGATATGGGTTTCTGATCTCACCTCATAAAGATGTTTATCTTAATGAGGAACACCAACTGACTATGTATGAGGAAGTGATACAAGGTATCGACTCCCTATTATGACAAAGTGTCATGATATCCGAAATGGATTCCATGTATATCAACCAAGTTTAGATACTAGTTGATGTACCGCAAGGCATTGTGCCTATTGGTACTTATAAGTCTTCAAGGAAGACGTACATGGATGGCAACATACCAACGAATGAAGCTAGGCTTTTAGCGGAAAGGTATCGTTATCAACATTGTGTTAATTACGATTCAACCTTTTTCCTGTTGCCACGGTATATCCATTTGGATAATGCTTGCTAAGCTGCATGTTTCATTTATGAAATATGTCAGCTTAACGGGAAAATCAATTTCCTGAAAAGAAAACCTTTTGGAGGATGTTTACAACATCCTGTCTATTTTGTCGTACCAAAACTAGCAAACAAGGTTTGTAAGTTATTCGATCCATGTTTGGATTGAAGCAAGCATTAGGTTCTTGGAATTACCGTCTTGATGTAATCATAATGGTATATGATTTAATTCAAAATAGAAATTGATTCTTGTGTATATAAGAAGGTTAGTGGGAGCGCAATAACAATAGTTGTCCTATACAATAATGATAATATGTCATTTCTTGGAAATGATATTCCCATAAAACAATCGGTGAAAACTTGGCTTTCAGAACTTTCTCCGTGAAATCGTACATTGAAAAATGTACGCGACCTGATGTCTCATACGTTTTGAGCATATGGATTCACAAACAGGCCAATCCAAGTGATAGTCACTTGATTGAAGTTAAGAACATCTGTTAGTATCTTAGAGAACTAAAGATGCTGTCTTAATCAATGGAGATGGAGAACTTGAAGTGACTGGGATCACTGTAGCAAGTTTCCTAACCGATAAAAAAGACTATAAGTCACAAACGGTACTATACAGTTTGAATAACGGAACAGTGAGCTGGAAATTTTCCAAGCAAGATACTGTTAGCGTATAAACAACTAATGCAAGTTATTGCTGCAGATGAGGCAGCAATGGAATCCTTTTGGGTCGATAATAAATCTAATTAGATTAGATATAGTTCTGTTAGCAACTGAGCTAGGCTTCAGCGCAGGCTAAAGAATTAATGGTCTCATCAACGATCCAGATACATACTTCGATATTCATCTGATTCGTATGGATCATACATCATGGCGATGTGATGATCGTATAAATCGCATCAGACGATAATCATACAAATCCGTTGATGAAAGCATTTTCTCAACAGTTTGAGCCAACTGTACATAGTTCGGGTGTAAGACACTCGAGTGACTAGCTATAGGCCAAGTGGGAGATTGTTGGACAATTATGACCCATAGCGTCACTATTTGTACAGATCATGGTGTTGTTGTACAAATTAACTATGTGACAAAGGAGATTGCTCTCTTATCATTTGTGATTAGATCACCAAGATGTATAAATGATAAGAGGTCCCTATGATTAGTTCCTGGATTGAGAATGATATGAGACAGTATCAATCCACGAAGGATTAATCATTAAATATCCCTAGTCAGAGCATTGTCGAAATTGGACATCGATAAATGCGTAAAAGACTAGTATTACACTTGTGTGCGTTGTAAGGGCATAACGATATAGTTCTCATATATTTGGGTATAGGATACTCATGCGAGTGTAATAGGAGGTTGTGTTTCACCGATGGTACGGGAAACAGCTTCGCTCTGGATAGACCCCCTCGGATTCCATTGGCAGTATAACTATGTGTCTATGGAAGTCCGAAATCAGGGTAGGTGTATTTGGTCTTAACCTGAGACTTACACCGCTAATACTTGCGACAATCAATATACTTTGGTTTTGGTCGTCCAGGGCTTTAACCGGTTTCTGTGTATGCCTCTTCTGGGTATATCGAGAATCGTAGTGTGTTGGGTGTGATGTTAAGACGGAAGTATCACTTCAGTCATATGGAGATGATGGTCACGTAGGATACGGTACTAGTACTCTTAAGTACTGCAGTCATCGGATAAAATGACAAGGTCAGGTTTATCCGATTATAGAGACTAGTTACCAGACATCCGATATGTGCTTCGTACGGGGTAGACACAATTCCAGCACCAGGCCTAGCACGTGATCATCCGATACTGGATCGACATACGCAATACTACGTATACTACGCCTGATATAGATCCTTTATTCCTGTAAGGATATTTCTGGAGAATTGGGTAGGCATGGCGCTTTTCTAGAAGCCAACCTTGTCTTGTAAATCGGTATAAACGTAGTACAAGGTACTTACGTGTTCGGATAGTCCGACGACTGAATTTACTGTCAACATATCTGGGGATCTCATGGGTCGCTTCCCGAAGATTCACCGATGACGTATGACTCGCACTCTAAATTAATTTGGGATTAATTAGAAGAGAGAGAAAATTAATCTGGGATTAATTGCGAAGATATTTTATCTGGGATAAAATATCAATTAAAGAGAGATAACGATTAATTTAGAATTAATCGATTAAATAATATATTCGATATATTATACAAAATTGGATTTCAACGAGGAATTAAAATTAAATTTTAATTCGGGTGAACGAATTAATTTAGAATTAATTCGTTAGCGACGTGAATAGTGATTTCACTAGGCGTAATCATTTAATTACGACGCAATGAAAAATTCGTTAATTTGGAATTAGCGAACCCGAGTCCGAGATTATTTGCGAGCGCATTCGCATTTCGAATTCGAGTACGGCACGCAAGTCAAATCAAGCATCAAATCGCTAGTCGCATCAAGCGTCAAATCATTAGTTACTTTGAGTGATGTGACAACTTGTCACTTGATTTGATTGATTGATTGATGGATTGATTGATTGATGTTGGTGGTTGGCATTTATGTCTTTGATTGTTTGACTTTTTAAAGCAAAATTTTGGTATATGTTTTGAAAATGAATTACCAAAATTAGACAACACATTTCCATCTCTCTCTTTTCTTTTTGGAGCCAAAATTCCTTCATCTCTCCTTCACGGTCTTGGACCGAATTCTTCACTGGTTTTTGTTGGGCAGAAACCGTGAGCTAGGGAAGCAAGAGTGATGATTTTGTTGCAAAATCAAGAGAGCTAGCACTGAACGGGATCATGCGAAGGTGATAGGGAAGTCCACCCATGAGCCGGGAATCATTTGACGAAGCTTGGAGCTTGGATTCTTGAAGATTGAAGCCGAAAATGGAGACTCCAAAACAGCCACTGCCGAATGCATACAGAAGGCAGAAAACAAATTTTTGTTGTCTCTAGCATCGCTCAACCGATCGATGTGAGTATTCCGCAACTCCCTCGTTGTATTCGCACTTGTTTCATGTTTGTTTATTGATCCTTGGGACCTTAGCAAACACCAACAGCCTCTGGATCAGCCTATGGTGGTTGTTGCTTTGCCACTACACCACCCCATAACGGCTGGCAAAGGCCTATGCTTAATGTGAACCGTTGTTCTATCTTCTCATCATTAGCCTTCTAGATGTATATATTTCTAGGTAGGGCATACGTCATGCTACTTAAACTCGGTCAAGTGTAACTTCGTCAAGTCTCATCGGGTTGGTCATCCAGAACCACGCTAATCACCCCAAACCCACACTTTAAAGTGGTCGGGTCAGGATCATCATTACTTCATCCTCTGAAACTGTCATCGGGTAGATCACATCAATATATACCATGGTCAGGTCATACTTTCTATCTTCCTCTTGCTATTGGGCCATTGGGCATATCTAACCATCTAGTTAGGTAGTGCAACAGAAGGCTCGAATCCTCAGGGCTTTATCCTCATTGGGGTGAGTGCTGTAAGAAACCACCATCAACATTTATCTTCTAGTTCTCGGTACCAACAAAGTTAGCGAGTTGGTGTCAGGAACTTTATAAAAAATGGTGGTGTGAGCAAAATCATGCCAATCTGATGTCCTCTTGCTTCTTTTACTGAACCTCTTCTGAACAACACCCTCCTCGGGACATGTTTGTGCTCTTCTTTCCCATTGCATCGGGTATTTCAGGGTTTCACCACCTCAGTCAACTTACTTTCTGCCAAATATTCTCTTTTTGACGATTGCATTTCTTTCATCCTTATCCAAAAAGACATATATGGGTTTGAAAAGTCCCTACGAATATGCAAAGCCACCATTATTTTCCTTAAATACGCACATCAAATCTATCAAATCATCATCGTTCCTTCTCCTCTACGTGCCAAATGTCACTCATCCATGGCTTGCTCATCTAAATAATTGACCGGCTGAGATCACCCGACCACGTGGCATGCATCCAACACTCTTATGTACCATTTGGTATAGAGTTTGGTGAGCTTATAATCTAGGTTATACTCTCATTATAACATTTATAACCTAACTTATACTCTCTATCAAACGGTGCATTAGTTTCAAATGAACAGCTCAGTCCGATGTGCCCATATAAAGGCCATTTTTGCCTTTTTCCACACTTTTAACGATTGTTCCATTTTACCAACCTTCTGCAACAAAAACGCTCGAGCTCTTCTTCGTGTTCTTCAAGCAACAAATCAGAGTTCTTCCCAAACTTCTTTATCCATTCCTCTTCAACAACACACTAGTACAATCCTGATCCTCTCTGTTTCAGTATGAGCAAGCTCTATCTTGTAGGAAAATATATGATAAATATGTTCTTGTATTATACTTTTGGGTTTTCTATATTTTATTTGGGGTTTTTTGGGTTTTTTTGGGTTGAATATATTTAAGCTTGTTTCTAATTATTGTATTGTGTTTATGAATAATATGTGCATGTAATATGTCGGGTCATACTTTGAATATTTTATATATCATGTGTTTGATTTTGTGTTTAAGTAGTGTTTATTTTTGTCTATAAAAAATTTACCTTTTCACTATTAATAGGGCATTTTGAGCTTTTTTAGGGTTAGTCAGTTCAAAAAAATGATAGATCAGGCCTTTATAGCTTAGTGTAGGCCTAACTTTAGAAGAAATAAGCTTTATTTATGACTAACCTTTCCCATCGACCTGTGCCTTTTAGGAAAATGCCAAACTCAATATCTTCGTCTTCTTTTTTCCTTTTCACCCCCACCCCAACCCGAAGAGTCGAGTGCTTCTCGGATTGACATGTTTAGCCTAGAGGACCAATGATCACCTGGACCTGACAACCCTGATCTTGACTCCACCCCAACCACATCTAATGAGGACAACCCCCAACATATTGCATGACAACCCTGTCCCAATCCAATATGCCCTCCTTTGGACTTCTACTGCCTAGACATGGATATGCATTATTCAATTACCTAGGCCAACTTGGACCTCCTGAGAAGAAGGTTCAATATCTTTGTTGATTTACACATGGACTTACCTGACGAGTTTGACCGGGCGAGCCAGTCACAAGACGATTGGGTGGCAATTTGCACAACTTTCTTTGACATGTGTCTGAGGTTGTCCTGTTAGGGTTAGTGCTCAGAACGCCAATTTTATTATGTATTTCCCTATAAACTTATGTAATATTTTATTATGAATAAAATAAACAGTTTCTATTATATAAAATCCTCTTATACATGGTAAAGACGTAACAGACCTTAGAATGATTAGTTATGATACTATTGCAAAAGTGTCGCAACTAACATTGAGTTGTATCATGACATTGTCATTCTTAGACAGTTACTGGTCGAGGTTTACACTACTTGGTCAGTATAGTAAACCCGTTGATACTAGTACATATCGTATATTGGAATCTTGGATTTCAATGGTTTCTCAATAAACCATGAGTCTCGGAGACTCATATAGACATGTAGGTGTTTATAGCGGATAAACACTGAACGACTCACTGAAGATTCTTAATGGATGGTACACCAACATCAATAAGAATCTTCTCGAGTTGAGTGAGCATAGTGATTCTTTGACTTGAGATACCAATGTGGATATATGAGTTATCCTCCACACTTAGATGGCAGTCACGTCACCGATCTATTTAGATCGGATCTCTGTCTGTTCGTTGGGTGTGCACTGATGCTCAGGATATCTTGTGTGTATCAAGAAAGGATCCATCAGTTCTGTGTACAGAGTATAGGTATTCAATATGGAATTAGAAATCTCTTAAATCCATGGGCCTGTGGTACACTGTAGAAATTAGTTCAAAGTGTTATTAAAAGATTGCTAATAGAAACATCGACATGATTATATCTATAGAGATTTGATGTTTATATCTATATCTCTGGAATAATCCAGATACATGTGACGAATGGATTATACGTATGCAATGACCTCGACTTGTATGGTTCAAAGAGTTTATCTGTGTTCGTCATAATTTATGGGAATGTGAATTATGGACACGAAATTGGATTTCATGACGGATATGCCTGAACCTAGAGAGTCTCACTAATGAAATATACTCGTAGAGCACTATGACAACTTTTATGAATAATACTGATTATTTATAAGTCGTTTAACGGTTAAACGAAAAATACATGCAAAGGGACCTAATGGTCATTTTCTTAATTAATGTGTATTTGTATTTAATATTTGATTTTATTAAATACACATTAATAAATTATCAAATTATGATTTTTGACATATATGATTGATATATGTATTTTGATTATTTAATGTAAATATAATAGATATATTTAAGATATTTATATTTAATTATTTAATTATATAAATATTATATGATTAAATTTATTAAGTAAATAATATCTTTAGTCATCATTTACCTTTTAAATGACTTAGGTCTTGTTGCATTTCATTAAATGTTGTAATGAGCAAATGGAACAAGTTAACTAATTACTTATCATTTATTAAATTGAAATAAAAATGAAAAGTCTTCATATTTTTTTCTTCTCTTTTTCGGCAATTTGAAGGAAAATATATAAACTTTGTTTCAATTTTATTTTTCAAAATAATAAGTTACCAAAATCAATTACAAAATAGTTTGAGAAAAAGTAGAAGAACAAAGAAAGAAAAGCTTGGAAAACTTGATTTTTATAAGTCTTTCTTAAACTTTTTTCAACTAAGAAATTGTTTCTAATATTCTTAGCTTCAATTTGTGTTGCTAGGATTTTGTCTCTACTCTTTTAATTTGTAATTAAATTTTTGGAACTTGTTTGAAAGGTGCTTGCATGTTTGATGAACAAAGAAAGCATGAAATTAGTTCTTAAGCTCTCTTTTGATTATTTGATAATCATGTTGCCATTCTAGAGTTGTTAGGCCACTCATTGATGACCTAGAATTGTTCTTGTGTTTTTTCATTATGGTGAGACTTGATTGGTGTTGTGAAGATTGATTTAATATATTGAATTTGATTAATTTGGTGTAATTTATCAATTTGAAGAAATTATAAAATTATGGTTCTTAACCCTTTCCAAATTTGGGGATTTTCATATATGTGATGTATTATGATGTATATATGATTTATATTAAATTTGGGATTGATTAGATTTGATTTTGACTTGTTTTGAACAAGATTGGACTAAATTGCAAATCTTGGAAATTTTTGGGCTGTTTCGGCAATTGTGGAAAATTTTGGGATTTGTGTTGCAATTTATATTTTCATATATTAGACATGCATAAATCATTTTGGGATTGATTTGGAATCACTTAAATATGTATTTAACAATTTGAGGACCAAAATGAACAAAATACAATGTATTTGGGTCAATTCGACAATTAGCAAGAAATCTGATTTTTGGATAAAAATTTCAGTTTTTAAGTATTGAGTAATTAAAATAAATAAGTTTATTTTAATTGACCGAGAAAAATTATTGAAATTAGAAAAATTTATTTTTCCACGTTCCGCTGCGTTTACCTGGTATTCCCCCTAAAACCCAAATAAAATGTATCAGAGCGAGTCTAATTCTGAACACTCGATATAAATATTCCTTTAAATTCAATGTTTAATTTAATCTTGACTTTATGCATGCATGTGCTTATTTAATTTGATTAAATAAAGTAAAAGCATCTTTTGCGAAAAAATCCCTATTTGAAAAATAAGGTTTTAATAATTAATATGTATTTGATGCATATTACTTGGTCCGTCTTGTTAATACCGCTTATGGATAAATAATCTACGACTATATCTGAGAATGTGCCAAAACTATGAGGATATAGCTGGTAGGAATTTATATGTACCGAATATATTATTATATTAGGTGAATTCAAGTGAAAGCGAAATCCTAAATGTGCCAAAACGGTCAGGGTTACGCAAGTATCTTGAATTTATCATTGACAAGTTTAACCTAAGCGCCTCATTGTGAACGTGCCAAAGCTGTCACAACGAGAAACGACTAGGATCGAAAACCCAGGAGTCACTGGTGAGTGATCGACAATGAGTTGTCTACCTAATGAATATGCGTAGGCGAGAACGTGCCAAAGCCGGGGGCTGAAATATATTCATGGGGTCCACCTTTCACTATTATGTTATGATTTGATTATTTCATGTTTTGTATTCTGTTTGGGATTACAGTTTTGCATGAAATAGTGGGATGGGCATTTTTAAATTAAAAATCCATGATCTATTTAATGTTTTATGATATGATATGAAACTGTATAATCTGCTAATTGTTAATTCGCTATCTATTTGATATATTTACGATGGCGGCACCTATGGCCAACCCTTTTGCTCATATGCTTGATACGAATAAGCTTAAGGGCGCTGAGAACTTTTCCGGCTGGGATATGGATTTGAGGATCGTCCTCGGATCCAAAAAGCTGGGATATATTTTGGAAGGTCAATTACCGCTTACTATATCTCCAGATGCATCGCCTGAAGAAGTTGAGACTTTCCGCAGATGGAAAATGATGATTTAAGAGTTAAATCATACATACTTAGTTCTCTTTCTTCTGAGCTCAAGAAGCAATATTTTGAGATGCATGATGCTTATAGCATGATTACACTACTTTGTGAATCATTTATGAACCAGAAATAGGTCGTGGTTCATAGAGTTGCAATGAAATTGTTCCATTCTAAACTTGATGAGGGATAAGCTGTGAGTCCACATGTGCTTCATTTGATCGATTTGATCGAGAAATTGAGGCGCAGTGACTTCCCTCTCAATGAAACTCTAAGACGGAGTGTCATACTTGGTTCGCTCCCAGCATCGTATCGCCAATTTGTCATGTACTTCAACATGAATAGGACCCGCTGCTCTTACCGTGAGTTGTATAGGATGCTTCTCACAACGGAGGAAGATTTAAATAAGAGAGTTATGACTTGCCTTTCAAAACCCAATTCACTTTCTGTTTCTTCCCAATCCAAGTCGAAGGGGAAGAAGACAAAGGGAAAGAAGAAGAAAGGTTTCAATGTTCCTCCACAGGCTAAGGTAGCGAAGCCCAAGAGAGCTTCTGAAGACAAATGCCATCACTGCCAGAAAGTCAAACAATGGAAAAGAAACTGTCTGAACTACCTCGCACAGATAAAGAAGGAAAAAGCATCGATATCAGGTACTTTTATTTTTCCTATTATTGATATCTTATTGGCTTGTGAAGCTATGACATCTAATTGGATTTTAGATTCTGCTTGTCCTATTCACATTTGCAATACATTGCAGGTGCTGACAGAAAATACCGCTGAAATCTGGGGAGATGTAGTTGCGATTCGGGAGTGGCGACTCTCTGGATGTGGTTGCAGTGTGCTTATGCGAGATTCCCTTACCCAGTGGGAGACTTTTGTTGCATGACGTTTTTTGTGCCAGAATATATGGCGAATATTATGTCACTTTTTGTATTAGATACTGAATGATATAATGTAAATATTAAGAATCGTTCTTTGAATTTATATGATAGAAATAATATTCAAATCCTTTGTTGTCCAAATGAGCATGGTCATTACATATTACGTACCTCACAAGATATCTTTAATATTGGAATTAATAAACGTAAACAATTTGATATAAATAATATTGAACTATAGCACATGAGGTTAAGTCATATAGGCGTGGAACGCCTAACCCAGTTGGTCAGGAATGGTTTGATACATGATCTCACCATTGAACCTTATCCAACTTGCGAATCTTGCATTCGGGGTAAAATGACCAAAGCCCTATTTTCGGGTGTTAGACATCGAGCCATTGATTTATTAAAACTCGTACATTCTGATGTATGTGGTCCTATGAGTCAGACTGCACACAGTGGTTTTTCATACTTCATCACCTTTACTGATGATTTGTCACTGTACGGTTATGTTTATCTGATGAAACATAAATCAGAAACCTTTGAAAAGTTCAAAGAATTCCAAAATGAAGTAGAAAATTAGACTGGTCTTTATATTAAATGCCTTCGATCTGATCGAGGCAGTGAATATATGAGTGGAGAGTTCACTGATTTTTTAAAGGAGAATGGGATTCTCGCTCAATATACTCCTCCAGGTACTCCATAGCACAATAGAGTGTCAGAGAGGAGAAATTGGTTATTATTGGATATGGTCCGATCGATGTTGAGTTATACAGATTTGCCCTATTACTTATGGGGTTATGCTCTTTTAACTGCCACACATCTTTTAAATAAGATTCCTTCCAAAGATGTTCCTACGACTCCGTATCAGATATGGACCGGTAGGAAATAAAATCTTAGTTATGTTAAGATTTAGGGCTGTCATGCATACGTCATGATGGCTCAGCAGAATAAGCTTTTGCCTCGAGGGCAGAAGTTTAGGTATATTGGGTATCCTTCAAATACAAAAGGATATTTATTCTATGATATCGAGCATCAAAATGTGTTCGTAGCTCGCTTCTGTAAAATTTCTAGAAATAGAATTTTTTTTCTAAAGGTGGTGATTATAGACAAGTTGAACTTGATGAAGTACAACCTGATACCAATGAACCAATGGAGGAACCTGAAGTTCAAGAAGATGAAAAACCTTTAACACACACACTCCGTAGGTCGCAAAGGGTATCTAGACCTCCTAAACGCTTGTATTTGATACAAGAAAATAGTCTCCATGTTCTCTTAGTGGAAAAGACCGACCTTTTTACCTATAGAGAATTGATGTTGGACATCGACTCCGTGAAGTGGCAAGACGCCATGAAATCCGAGATAGACACAATGCATGTGAATTAAGTTTGGAACTTGGTTCCACTTCCTGAAGGAATTATTTCTATCGGTTGTAAATGGATTTACAAAAGGAAGTGCGAGACCGACAGAAAGGTTGAAACCTTATGGGCCGACTTGTAGCTAAAGGTTACTCGCAGCGACCAGGTGTCGACTATGATGAAAATTTTTCGTCAGTTGCGATGCTAAAGTCTATAAGGATTTTGTTGTCTATTGTTGTTTACCATGATTACGAGATTTGGCAAATGGATGTCAAAACGATTTTCTAAATGGATTTATTGATGAAGAAATCTATATGGAATAGCCGAAGGTTTTGCATCCAGCGAGAACTCGGGCACGATATGCAAGCTTAAGATTTCCATTTATGGACTTAAACAGGCTTCATGAAGTTGGAATCTTTGATTCGACGAGATAATCAAATTGTCTTGTTTTCTCTCAAGAATTCGGAAGAATCATGTGTGTATAAGAAGGCTAGTGGGAGTATGGTGGTATTTTTAATTCTCTATGTTGACGACATCATTATCATTGGAATAATATCGGGATGATGCAATGCATCAAAGCATACCTCTATAAGAATTTCTCCATGAAGGACCTGGGTGAAGCTTCTTATATTTTACGCATAAAACTCTATAGAGATATAGAAAGGAAGCTTATTGGGTTATCACAATCAATGTACATAGATAAGATCTTAGAACGGTATAATTTTGGTAACTGTAAGATATCAAACATACCGTTCAGACATGGCTTACATCTTTTGAAGAAGATGTGTCCTCAAACAGAAGATTAGAAGATTAGAATGTCTAATCAGTCTTATGCTTCATGTTTGGGCAGTATCATGTATGTCATGTTATGTACTAGGCCTGATATTAGTTTCACAGTCAGTGTGACCAGCAGGTATCAGTCTAATCCAGGAAATGACCATTGGATGGCCATTAAACATATCCTCAAGTATCTTAAAGGTACTAAGGATAAGTTTATAATATATGAAGGAAACGAACTGCAAGTTAATGGGTATACGGATTCTGATTTCCAATCGGATCCTGATGATAGAAAGTCTACATCAGGATTCGTGTTTACCCTTAACGGAGGTGCAGTTTGTTGGAAATGTTCCAAATATGGGTCAACAACAAATTCCACTACGGAGGCGGAATATATTGCAGCTTCTGAAGCTGCAAAGGAAGCTGTATGGGTTAGGAACTTTATCACAGAATTGGGAGTAGTCCCAAGTATCGAGAATCTGATTCTGTTATACTGTGATAATACTGGAGCCATTGCGCAAGCAAAGGAACCAAAGGCGCATCAGAAGTTAAAGCATGTGGAACGAAAGTACCACATCATTCGAGAGATTATGTCACAATGGGACATTGTCGTGTGCAAGGTACCGAGTGAAGATAATGTAGCAGACCCGTTTACCAAGGCCATTCCTCCAAAGTTATTTGATAAATATGTGGAGTCGATGGATATTAGATACAATCGATATTGGCACTAGAGCAAGTGGGAGAATTTGTTAGGGTTGGTGCTCAGAGCGCCAATTTTATTATGTATTTCCCTGTAAATACTTATGTAACATTTTATTATGAATAAAATAAACAGTTTCTATTATATAACATCCTTTTATACATGGTAAAGACGTAACAGACCTTAGAATGATTAGTTATTTAGTTGTATCATGACGTTGTCATTCTTAGACAGTTTTTGGTCAAGGTTTACATTACTTGGTCAGTAAAGTAAACCCGTTGAGACTGGTACATATCGTATATTGGAATCTTGGATTCCAACTATTTCTCAATGAACCATGAGTCTTGGAGACTCGTATTGACGTGTAGGTATTTATAGCGGATAAACATTGAACAACTCACCGAAGATTTTTAATGGATGGTACACCAACGTCAATAAGAATCTTCTCAGGTTGAGTGAGCATAGTGATTCTTTGACTTGAGATACCACTGTGGATATATGAGTTATCCTCCACACTTAGATGGTAGTCACGTCACCGGTCTATTTAAATCAGACCTCCGTCTGTTCTTTGAGTGTGGACTGATGCTCAGGATATCATGTGTGTATCAAGAAATGATCCGTCAGTTCTATGTACAGATCATAGGTATTCAATGTGGAATTAGCAATATGTTAAATCCATGGGCCCGTGGTATACTGTTGAAATTAGTTCTAAATGTTATTAAAAGATTGCTAATAGAAACATCTACGTGATTATATCTATAGAGATTTGTCGTTTATATCTATATCTCTGGAATAATCTGGATACCTGTGATGAAGGGATTATACGTATGCAATGACCTCGACCTGTATGGTTCAGAGAGTTTATCTGTGTTCGTCATAATTTACGGGTGGGTGAATTATGGACACGAAATTGGATTTCGTGACGGATATGCCTGAACCTAGAGAGTCTCACTAATGAAATATACTCGTAGAGCACTAAGGTAACTTTTATGAATAATACTGATTATTTATAAGTCGTTTAATGGTTAAACAAAAAATACATGCAAAGGGACCTAATGGTCATTTTCTTAATTAATGTGTATTTGTATTTAATATTTGATTTTATTAAATACACATTAATAAATTGTCAATTATAATTTTTGACATATATGATTGATATATGTATTTTGATTATTTAATGTAAATATAATACATATATTTAAGATATTTGTATTTAAATATTTAATTATATAAATATTATATTATTAAATTAATTAAGTAAATAATATCTTTAGTCATTATTTACCTTTTAAATGGCTTAAGTTTATTGGTTACACTTGTTGCATTTCATTAAATGTTGTAGTGAGCAAATGAAACAAGTTTACTAATTACTTATCATTTATTAAATTGAAATAAAAATGAAAAGGCTTGATTTTTTTTCTTCCCTTTTCGGCAATTTGAAAGACAATATATAAGCTTTGTTTCAATTTTATTTTTCAAAATAACAAGTTACCAAAATCAATTACGAAAAGGTTTGAGAGAAAGTTGAAGAACAAAGAAAGAAAAACTTGGACAACTTGAATTTTGTAAATCTTTCTTAAATTTTTTCAAGTAAGAAATATTTCTAATATTCTTAGCTTCAATTTGTGTTGCTATGATGTTGTCTCTACTCTTTTAATTTGTAATTAAATTGTTAGAACTTGTTTGAAAGGTGCTTGCATGTTTGATGAATAAAGAAAGCATGAAATTAGTTCTTAAGCTCTCTTTTGATTATTTGATAATCATGTTGTCATTCTAGAGTTGTTAGGCCACTCATTGATGACCTAGAATTGTTCTTGTGTTGTTTCATTATGGTGAGACTTGATTGGTGTTGTGAAGATTGATTTAAAGTATTGAATTTGATTAATTTGGTGTAATTTGTCAATTTGAAGAAATTATAAAATTATGATTCTTAACCCTTTCCAAATTTGGGGATTTTCATATATGTGATGTATTATGATGTATGTTAAATTTTGGATTGATTGGCTTTGATCTTGACTTTTTTTGAACAAGATTGGACTGAATTGTAAATCCTGGAAATTTTTGGGTTGTTTCGGCAATTGTGGAAAATTTTGGGATTTATGTTGCAATTTATATTTTCATATATTAGACATATATAAATCATTTTGAGATTGATTTGGAATCACTTAAATATGTATTTAACAATTTGAGTACCAAAATGAACAAAATGTAAAGTGTTGGGGTCAATTCGATAATTAACAAGAAATCTGATTTTTGGGTAAAAATTTCAGTTTTTAAGTATTGAGTAATTAAAATAAATAAGTTTATTTTAATTGGCCGAGAAAAATTATTGAAATCGAAATTTTTTTTTCCACGTTCTGCTGCGTTTATCCGGTATTCCCCATAAAACCCCAACAATGCCCATCCAAGGATAATTCGCAAAGATGCTCGTTGTTATGAGATTAGCCCCTTACTAGCTAAACTTGAATGGGTATAGGGTGCTGACATGGCTATATATGATCTGGAGTTGGGCCGACCTGAGCGAGCTATTGGTATATGAGTTGAAGTGCCTTTACCGGCTCAATGCCAACCTGAAAGAACACAAGGGCCGATATTACATGTCCACCTATTCCAATGACAAGTGTCTGATCACCAAGCTCTTAACCACCAATAAAAACTTCAACGACAAGTGGTTTTGGGTTGGGGGTTTCTGGGGTCAATGCCAAATTTTCCGAGGCAAAGAAATAATATTCCCGAAAAAATTTGGGCCCATAACTTTTCAATTTACTAGGTTTAACTTGCTAACTCGTAGTTGTCATACTTGTCGCTTGTTGGGGTTTCCAATTAAAGGTGAGTCATCATCACCATTGCTTGGATTTGGTCAATCCCTCCTCTGTGGCTGAGGAAAACTTTATCCCTGGCCTGGATAAATTAGTAGACCTGATTGCCGAGAAGTTCCCTAGACTAAACTAAAGTAAGCTCCATCGGCTTCTCTGTATCTCAAAGGTGGAGGAAGACTTTGAGGAGGTCCCCGATGGAGTGATACCCGAGGTTCCTTCGATGATTCAAGAGCCAGTACCTCTGTTTATTGTGTCTCCTCCTACAACTGAAGATCTCATGTTCTGCTTGCGCCCCTACTTGGTAATCTTGTAACTGACCCATCCTCATGTGGTCATCCCCGGAGGGAGGCATCTTGTAAAAAATTGTAAAAATCAATAAAATCTCTTCATTTTTATACTTTCTCTACATTTTATTTTTATTATGCATGCCCTGATACACACATTGAGATAAGTTCAACAAAATTTTATTTTGCAAATACAAATTAACAACGAGGCCGGATAATCAACGAGTCCAGTCTAAATAAACGACTCGATCAGATAACAAAACCGATCTCATCAATGACCCAATCAAATTGAACTGATTTCAGCGTCTTAGACATTGGGATCGACTTGAAAAAAATTCTGCTTTTTTTCCCTCTTGACCGAATCTGTCCAGCCCATTTAGCCACTATTATTTGTTATTTTTAATGATTTTAAAAACCTTGAATAGCCCCGGAACAACCCCGAAAAGCAGCCAAAACTGGACATTTTTACACACCGAAAACACTCGCACAACTCACTGTTTTGGTGGATGTTGTATCCTGATTTTTCAGGTACTATTTTGGATAAAGTATACCAACTAAAACAAATCCAAAATGTCCATAAAATAGCCATTTGTTTTCCCAAATTAAACTGCATAAAACACAACTAAAACAGAACACCAATAAGTAATACAAAGTGCGACAGTCAGAGGATTTTTCCGTTCACTGCCTTGACAAACCAAGAGGGAGAGAAGAGAGTTTCTTTCGTATTATGGCTCACAACTAACAAAAGGAAGAGTGAGTTTCACTCACACAATAGTCCCTAAACAATTTAGAGTTTGGATTGTCACACAAAAATTCCTTAACTTTTCATTTTTTATTCAACTCTTGATAGGAAAGAGAAGAAGATAGAGGCTAGGATTTTTGGAATGAGAGTTTTTTTTTCAAAAGAAAATCACATTTTCTTTTTATACTTAGGGTTTAGGTTGTCAAAAATTAAACCAAAACTCTTCCCCTTTGTTTTCAAATTTTCGGCCTATGGCCTACGTTGGCAATGATCAAATTCCCTTTTAATGTATTTATGAAGACATAAGCAAGTTGACAAAATAAAATATCGTAACTTCCATTTTTTAAATGATGAATTTAAAACCATTTTAAATTCATTCAGTTCCAAAATATAACTTATTAAATTATATATATAATATAATATAATAAATACAATATTTTAAATTAAATGATTATCTCATAATCATTTATATGAAATAAAAAAAAATTATATTAAAATTAATATAAGTTCCAAGTGTGACATATATATTATTAATCAGATTAATAATATATGTGTGTTTATAATTTGTCTATTCAATTATATTTAATTTTCTACAGTATATCGAGCTAGTACGGGGGACTAAATGAACATACTGTTTCGAGCTCCAATAATCCTGAAATATTAATTAAACTCTTTAATTAAATATTCTGAATTATAAACTTTAGGTTATTCCACTAAAACTCTAAAGTTGCACTCTTGTTGCCGTAGATATATTATATAAGCTGAACTACGTCGGTGTCAATCGATATAGTCATTACATACGGATTGACCCTTTATGAGTATCTCATAATTAGAGCCGGGTCAAAATATCTGTTATATCCCTCTAATTATTTTTACCTTAAGTACCATTGATTCTATAATTAACGATTTATTCATAACTATTATGAATATTAATCTTTATATTCGTAATAGAAAGATTTAAGCGCTCTAATCGTCCAAATATTGAATCAACCCTCAAGGAAGATACTCATCTACTTCTCGCGAGAAGGAGTGAACTTCATATCTATGTAAAACGTCCACAACTACACATCATACTATTTCCCTAAAGTACGTAGCTATTGGTCGGGAATTCTACACACCAACCTCACCTTTGTAAATCAAAGAACACAGCCTACCATGAAAGAGTTCGTAGTACCCTCAGGATTCAATACATACATATGACTATCTAGTAGATCGAAATGAATTTCTTTATTTAACGAATATTATAAGAAATTCATTTCTATCTGGGTCCAGTCTTACATGATCACATCATATAGGTGTCTACATTCTCATGTCACCACTTAGACGAGATCCCGGATCAAGGTCGCCATATATTTATAAAAACACAGCAGGTATAGATAAACCAAAAACAAAGTATTTGTTTTGTTTTCTCTCTATGAACTATTTTAGATTACTAACTTCAGACTTAAATCCTCTTGTGTATGATACTCATATACTAAACATGAAGGCATATAAGTAATCAAGGGTAAATTAGAGAATTATAATATGCTATTTAAATAAAAAAAATCGATAAATGAATAATATATCTTTTATTTTAAATAAAAAGTTTCGTTTACAAACTACATGAAGCTGTAGGGAATATATCCCAACACAAATAACACCTCAATCTGACAGGATGAGACTCAACCCAATACTTGGCAAAATTTCCATTTGTAAACATAGATCAACACTTTAGAATTTTTCTTCTTTTAAACACAGATTAGCAACAACACCAATCAACCAATGGGCTCAGTCATAACAATTGACCCAATGATGTCTCTTTCTTCAATATGAAAGGCAAATTGATCCGACCATATGAATCCCCAACTTGACGTACCGATCACAAAGCCGGCCTCAGGGTAAAACTTCCAACCCCGAGGCACACAACATTTGGCTCTGAGGGAACATACCCTCCCAGTGCCATCTACACAACAAGGTCTTAGGGGAAATATTCCAAACCCGAGCTTTTTTCACACATATTTGGCCATTGGGGAATGTATCCCTCCTCATGCCAATCATAAAGCCGGGCTTCGGGTGAGATATTCTGACCTCGAGCCATTACAATACTAAACCATGAGGGAATGATCTTTCCTCACGCCGTCAACACAACAAGGCCTCGAGGGAAATATTCTGACCCCGAGCCAATTAAACACTTGGCCACAATGGAATGATCATCCTCATTCCATCAACATAACAAGGCATCAGAGGAAATATTATGACCCTGTGTCATATACTAAACACTTGGCCATGAAGGAATGATCACTCCTCGTGCCATCAACATAACAAGTCCTCAGGGGAACTATTTTGACCCCGAGCCATTACAAAACTAGGCCACAAGAGAATGATCCATCCTGATGCCATTAAAAAAAAACTAGGCCTCGAGGGAAATATTCTGACTCTATGCCACACCAAACACTTGGGCACGAGGGAATGATCATTTCTCATGCCATCAATATAACAAGACATCGGGGAAAGTATTCCAACCACGAGGGAATGATCCCTCCTTGTGCCATCAACACATCTAGGCCTCGGGGAAAATATTCTGATTTCGAGCCTATTTCGATTAAAATAGCTCAGAGGGAAAATGTTTCAACATCGGGCCATCCAATAAAAAGCAACAATAGTGGTGTCTCACACCATGTTATATTTAAAACAAATCGATAAGACCACGGGGTGACGTATCACCCACCCCATACCAACCAAAAATAATAAAACAATGGAGGTAGTGTCCCACCCCAAACTGCTCAAAATAATAAGTTCACTGATGTGGCGTACCACTGATGAGTGGTATTTATATCACTATTTCCCACTCATTTAATCTAATATTTTGTATAGTTTCTTGAGTTTTGTGAATGTTTTGATGTGTTTTGTGTTATTTTGTAGATAAATAAAGTTTGGAAAGCACTGGAGGCAATTTGAGGCAAAACCAGACAAAAATGCGTCAACAGGGATATTTTCGTCTCTTGTACGTCGCGACGCTGGAACACTGCGCGTCGCGACGCCCAGCATGCGTCGAATCTGCTAACATGCGCCGGGTCCACAAAATCAGAATCTGAGAAAAGTTGACTTTGCTAACGTGCGCCGTGACACGTGTCACCGTCACAACAGAGATGCTAAAATGCGCCGTGCCACGTGTCGAAATCCTATTGCTTGGACGGCCACCGCCCCACGTGTCATCCTACGTGTCGCCACATCATCGTCCACATCAGCAGCCACATCAGCAAGTCAACCGAGTCAACATGCCATGTCATCATCAGCCAATCACAGCGCGACACGTGTCAACCTCTCATTCGTCTGACGGCCGCCGCCCCACGTGTCGCCACGTTGTCTTCCACATCAACAGAGTGACGTCACCAATGACGTCATGAATAGTGACACGTCATCAATGACGTCAGCATAATAATTGAGTTTTAGCCGCCATGACACGTGTCGCTCTAAATAGTCAGCCGCCTTGCTACGTGTCGCCTTCTCATTGTGCCACATCGACAAAATCCAGCGTCGCGACGCTGAGGCTTTGGCGTCGCGACGCGCGAACAGTGACCAAACAGTGAATTTTTTTTGCTATAAATAGGCCGCGAATTTTCAGTTTTCATTACACCTTTTCTCACTCCTTCTATGTAATTAGGGAGTTTCTCTCTCTAGAATTTTCGTTTTTATTTTTTACTTTTTACTTTTGTAATAATTTTAATTACTGTTTGTAGTAATAATAATTTACTTTCTTTATTTTACAGTTTTACTATTCACTATGCGGAGGTAACTTCCCTATGCTAGGGTGAAAGGTAATTATTTTACTATTGCTATTTAGATTAATCTCCCTTAAAAATAATATATTTACTATTTAAAATTCTGATTAATAAAGGAATACCGCTATATTGGTCGGTTGGTAAATTTATTTTGGTACCGCCTTTATGGCTGGATTATGGACAAATATTACCGCCTATATGGCTGGTTGGACTTAATTGGACTTAATCAGGATACCGCCAGATTGGTCGGTTGATTAAATAATTTCATAAGTTTATATATTATTTTATTGGGAGATATCTAAATTAGTAATATTAAAAGTAATTCCTTTTACCTTAGCATTTTATTTCATTTGTAATTTTCTTTTCAGCATTTTCATTATCGCAATTACTTTTCAGCAGTTATGTCTTTTATTTTCAAGTTTTTATCAGCCCTAGCTATGTGTCATAACTAAGTTAATATCTAGGGTTGTGATGAAATTCAATGTCACGGGTTTATAAGGGTTAGATTATAATTTGGGTAATATAAAGATTTATTTATTGAGTCTTAATCTTAATGCTCTTTAATTAACTGGCCATAATTAAATTGACTAGGTAAACTTAAAATGAACTAGACATAGGGATTTTAAGTTTAAGACCTTAGATTCAATAGCCCACGATCTTCCTTAAGGATAGATAACCCTTTCAATAGATTTCCTTACAGGATAGGAATATACCTGTCGGGCGGGGGTAGTCTTAATTGGAACTTAATCGTAATAAATCTAGGTAATTTGGTTGACATAGACATATGGTTCAATTGGATTATACTGGGTATTTGTAATTGACCATCGGAAGAGGCTTTTACATAAATTAGTGTTTCAGGTTAATAAATCAATATATTACCCAATTATAAAATAACCACTTTATCTTTATATAATATTGGAATAAATCACAACCCTAGATAGTTTTAATATTGAATTTTCTCAAAATATCTTTTCAATCAATTTTAGTTACTTGTCTTTAAATTTAGAATCGTCGCTATTTCAAATCAATTAAACAACCTGTTAGATACTAGTAATCAATTAACCTCATAAAATTAATAACTTAGGTATTAAGTCCTCGTGGGATCGATACTTTTTATACTACTTAAACGATACGTACGCTTGCGTTATACATGTGTGTTTACGCCGGTCAACCACCCAGTGCCACTCAGGTTGCATTCGCCATGTGGACATTTATCCTCCATAAGCTATGCATATATATTCCAATCGCCCTAGGGACCTTTGTTAACCTCGAGCTATGAATTCTAGAAGGGGTGGAAAATGTCATGAGGTATTATCCCTCCCTAAACTATGCAGACCCCGAGGCTACAATCATCAAGGAGGACTTCTAATCTTCCGTGATATGTACCTCCCAATCCAATCGCTCTGAGGACCTCTGTTACATTCGGGCTATTGATACTAGAAAATAGGTGGCAAATACCATGGAGGCATTATCTCTCCCCATGCTATGCAGAACTTGAGGCTACAATCATCACGGAGGCCTGTGGGCCTTCCCCACGCTATGCACCTCAAATGTGGATGCCAAACGCCACGTGAGACCTTTAGCCACACGTGTTATGGTTATCCCGAGGCTACAATCGTCACAGAGGTCCTCCAACCTTCTGCCTATATACCTCAAATAATGACACCAAATGCCACATGAGCTTTTCGGCCATACGTGTTATGGTTATCCAGAGTATGGAGGTCCACCAACCTTCTGTGCTATGTACCTCAAAAAGGGACACCAAACGCCAAGTGAGCCCTTCAGCCACACATGTTATGGTTATCCCGAGCATAAAATTATCATGAAGGTCCTCCAACCTTCCGCACTATGTACCTCAAAATAGGGCATCAAATGCCAAAGGGAATTTTTCCTCAACGTGCTATGATCACTCCGAGCATAAAACCGCCACAGAGGCCCTCTAGCCATATGTGTTATGCAGCTCGTCTTGAAATGTCACAGTCACCACCGGGGCATAAAATCACTTCGGGCACTGTGCCTTGTCTTTGAAGGTGCAATTATCATATGGTACTTGTGTTTCGATTGGTGGCACTTATTTTGTGAATGCCACCGAGGGTTCATTTCCACGCTACGCGTTGCACATTTTCATGGTGCTGAGGAAAAAATCAATGAGGGTCTTGATTCTCATGTCATTAGATTTGTTGGTTGTGAATGCCACGAGGTGCACATTTCCTGCACTGTGATTCATACTTTTGGCAATCGATAACATTCTTATCATAAAAATACTTCTCCAAAATAACAAAGAATTTTTTCCCACTCTAATAATTAACAAATATGTATGAATATAAGTTCTTATCATAAATAAGAAAGCTTTATTTGTAATTCAGAAAACTATCGCCTATCTTATAACTCTTTGTGGGACTTTATAAGAGAGACTCTACTGATAGTATTTCCTTAGCATTTCTGCATTCCATGGCTTCTTGAGCCCGGTGTCATCCAGCTACTCTAAATAATAGGCATCAGGCCTAACGACCTCGGTCACTTTGTAAGGCCTTCCCACTTCACCCTAAAAGAGCCTTCTTTTCATTTCTTTGTGTTCAGGGTAACCCGCGTTAAGACTAAGTTCCCGAGATGAAATGCTCATACCCAAACTCTTTTATTGTAGAAGCGGGCCATCCTCTTGTAGGCTATTACTCTAAGTGTCGAAATATCTCGTTGTTCCTACACCAGATCCAAATTGTGACTCATAAGGTCCTCATTCTACATATTGTTGAAATACCGGACTTGGTGGGTAGTCATCCCAATCTTCACCGGTATTTCTGCTTTACACCCATATGTCAGAGAAAATGGGATTCACCACGTGGAGTCCTTATATGTGGTTCGATGTGCCCATAAAACTTCTGACAACTCCTCCACCCATAAACCCTTGTGTGCACCGAGGCTGGCCTTTAAATTATTCTTTATGGTCTTTTTGGCTACTTTAACCTGCCCATTGGACTTAGGGTGAGCTAGTGAGGTGAACCTTAATGCAATCTGAAGGTTTCTACAAAACTTCCTAAAACTTGTACTGACAAACTACTTCCCATTGTCTGTAACAATAGCCCGAGGGATCTCGAATTGCCAGACATTATTATTCTTCACAAATTCTGTAATCTTCTTCTCTGTAATGGTGGAAAACGTCTCGACTTCTACCCATTTGGTGAAGTAGTCTATAGCCACAATGACATATTTGGCATGTCCTTTGCCCACAGGCAGTGGACCTATGAGATCAAATCCCCACTGGGAAATTGGCCATGGGCTAGATAATGTTGTCAACAGCTCGTGTGGTTGCTTAGGCACGTTGGCATTCATCTGACATCCATCACAATCAGAAAAATCTCGCTACATGGATGAAAGATATTGTATATAAATAAAAATAAAAAAAATCAGAAAAATCAGAAAAATATTCCATTGCTTAAAAAATGTGTGAATTATGATATAACTTTAGGACAAAAATATTACTCTCTTCTTAGCTACACTTGTGACTACTATGGGCAAAAATGAGTTGATTAATATTTTGTTGGCTGTGTATATGAAGAATGGTAAAAAAATAATCGGAAAATTTACTTATTCGGTAATTTAGAAAGAAAGAAAACAACTCTAAACTTGGATGAGAAGTTTCACCTGATTAGTCCCTAACTTCTTTATTCTATTTTCTCTTGTCTTTTTACTTTTGGGTGCATTAGTTTTACTATCTTTTTAATTTTGTAAAACGTTTGTGGGTATCGTTGTTGTAAACCCTCACGAGACTACAACTCGTCCACTAGGGACACCTAGGGGTTTAAAGGCTTATTGCATACGCTAAATGCAATCGTGATCCCTACGAAAGTGGCTTAGCTTAAATTTATTTTAAAGATGTTTATGTTATTTTATCTTGTTGTTTTGCTCGAGGACTAGCAAAATGTTAGGTTTGGGGGTGTGATGAGTGGTAAATGTATCACTATTTCCCACTCATTTGACCTAATATTTTGTATAGATTCTTGAGTTTTGTGAATGTTTTGATGTGTTTTGTGTTATTTTGTAGATAAATAAAGTTTCAGGATTCTCTGGAAGCAATTTGGGGCCAAAACAGTGAAAAACGGACAAAATGGCAAAATTATAATTTGGGGCATCGCGACGCACAAGCATTCGGCGTAGTGACCACTAACGTGCGCCGAGTCATGCTAAAATACGCCAGGACACGTGTCACATTCTGAGAGGTTTGTTAAAATGCACCGTGCTAACATGCGTCATTTGCTAAAATTCACCATGCTAACGTGCGTCGGACACGTGTCACCATCACATGCTGCCGACAATCATCATCGACGCTAAAATGCGCCTGCTACGTGTCAACATCTCAGCGAACCATGCTAACGTGCGCCGGGACACGTGTCATCATCACATGATGCCGACACTAATAATTCAGCCACCGACGAAAGCGTGACACGTGTCACGATCTCGTGAAGCCAATCTGCCATGTGTCAATGATCCACGCGCGTCGCGACGTGCAAAAGTTGTAGCGTCGCAACGTGACAAGCTTACCGACGCCTATAAATTCAGCTCGATTTCAGAATTCAAATCATGCCTTCCTTAGGTTTTGTAAGGACTTTAAGGATTGCATCTTGTTTGTTTAAGTTTTTGTTATTTAAATTAAGCATTTTTTACTTTTAGTACTTTTAATTATGCACTTTTACTTTCTGTAATAAATTTTCTTTTCTTTTCTTTTCTTTTATGTTCAGTAGTTAATTTACTGCTGGGGTAAGGGTGAAGCTTTTTACTTTTATAATTTAGATTAATCTTACTTAATTATAATAGATAAACTAGTTAAAACCTGACTTAATGAGGATACCGCTATATTGGCCGGTTGGTAATTATTTATAAATTGGTTTTAAACTGACTAAGCATGGATACCGCCTGGTTGGTCGGTTGGTAATTAATTATTAATTTGACTTAATCAGGTTACCGCCTATATGGCTGGTTGGTAATTATCACGCAAAATTTATATATTATAATAAGGGAGATTTCTAAATTAGAAATAGTAAAGGTAGATTAATCTCACTTAATTTATAATATGGAAATTGTAATTTAATATGGATTAAAAGTTGATACCGCCTTAATGGCTGGTTTTAATTATGTTACATAATGTGACACCGCTTATAGGACGGTCTTTAGGTGATTGATGATTACCGCCTATATGGCTGGTTTATGGATAAAAAATAACACCGTCTTTATGGCCGGTTCAACTTAATTGGGTAACACTGACAATTTCCATATTATAATAAAGTGAGATTTCTAAAAGTGGATCCCCTATCCCCAACATTTTATTTTTATTCTAGGGAAGTGATGAAACACAATATTAACATGCTTAATAATTGATTTAATTATATTATGGGTAATTCTTTAGTTTGTTTATTGAATCTTAAGCTTAATGCTTCTTGTTGCCTGATCACCAATAAGATTGATGTGGTAAACTTAAAATGAACTTGGAAAAGAGATTTTAGGTTTCAGCCTTAAATTCAATAGCTTACGATCTTCCTTGAGGATATATAACCTTTTAATAGATTTCCTTACAAGATAGACATATACCTGTTGGGCATGGGTAGCCATAATTGGAACTTGAACTTAATGAATTCAGATAACTTGATTAACATAGACATATGATTAATTGGGTTAACTGGGTATTTGCATCTGACCATCGACAGAGGCTTTTGCATAACTTCGTGTTTCAGGTTAGAAAACTGATTTATTACACATATATAAGAGAATCAATTCATCTTTAGAATAATATTGTGTGGAGTCACAACCCTAGGTATTTTGTGTCTTTGTTTATTTTCCTTAGTATTTTCTTTTGTGTTTTTATTTATTTATTTACTTAGCAAATCCACATTCAACCAACCAATCAAGTAATCATTATCTTCTCCCTTAATTAGATACTTGTAAATAAATAGATTCAATAATTAGTAACAACAATATGAATTCAGTCCTCGTGGGATCGATATTTTTATACTACTTGAACGATACGTGCGCTTGCGTTATACGCGTGTGATTGCACCGGTCACCCCACCAGGCTATGTCAATCTGAAGAAAAGAAGAGATAGTTGGCCAGTGGAAGAAAAAGAAGAAGTGGAAAAGAATCAGCATAATCTAAGTGAGCTCGTTCAAATGAGCTTTATGCACGCTCATGTCATGGGACTCCGTCGATCTCATGGTGGTATCATCCCAACTGGACAAACTGGGGAATATGACCTCCTCTCGGGGATGGGGAAAGATGTTGCCAGCACACATAATTTATATGCTCAGGCCTGTAACAGTAGAAAGATCCATGGTAAGTCATTACTCTCAGTAGAAATAAGAAATTAGTAAAGCAAATGGTACATACCTACACAAGGAAACTGTAGCCCTAGACATACAAACCACTATGGTAGCATTGGTACAGCCTTTGATATAACACTGCCAAGGTAGGAGAGCCCCAATCCCACCCCCATATAGTGTCTAAGTCGCAGAGGGATTGCAGAAGACATAAGTCCACTAAACTGGCCTGTCAGCGAACAATATACAGCCAAACATGTATAGAAGGATCGACCGTTCAATTTGATCTACCTCATGCTTGGTGGTAGGGTCCCTCCTCTCCCAATGGGCCCGCATCTCACCATATGGAATAACGTCGGTGCGAGCCTTAGGGACGACCCCTAGTAATCGGTGAATATAATCGATCTAGACAATGGGGGAGTAGATGCTGCAGTCAAACTCCAATAAGCGCCTCTCGCAGTGGGTTTCGGTAAGGTAGGAAAAGTCATCCACGGTAATAGTCATCTCTCCAATCGGTAAATAGAACATATGGGTCGTACCAAACCACTGCACCACAAAGGCCTGAAGCCTTCGCTTGTCATGTTTTCTAGATCGATGGGAGATACAATGAATGAAGAGGGCGAACCCGGTGATAGCAATCCTGGCTTGTGCGGTTGAGGGAAACTCGTTATATAATCTTCGATCACTAACAGGGTTTTTGTCTGCCTTCAAGCATGAGGCATCGATCTACAAAAGATGGAATCATATTTGTAGGGCATTGAGAGCAACAAAACAGTGGCCACAAAGCGTGGAAGCTAGGTCAGATATTTTTTATTTCCAAATATATTCGACCGGATATAGATGAGATTGGGGCCAGAATTCACAAGAAGACATGCCAAACATTTTTTTTGCCAAATATGTCCGGCCAGATATAGATGGGATTATGGCCAAAATTCATAGGATGACAGGCTGGATATTTTCTATTGCTAAATATCTCAGGCCGAACATAAATTGAATTAGGGCTGGAATTAACATAATGTCCGATTGGACATAAATCGAAGCAAAACCAAAATTGTAAGAATGAAAGATGGAGAAAAATATGCTTACTAGTTCAATATGGGAGCAGAATGGTCTCCCAATGATAGAAGAGTGGAGACGAGGTCCCTATATTTGAGGCCGAACATCATTTGGCGACCGGTGGCACGTTCTAATATGGAAACGGAAGTCAAATATGGATCCTCGGGCGCTCGATAAGGCGCTAGGAGTCATAGGAATGACAGTTTTGGTATTAGTGGCTGGAAATCAACAAGAAAATCCTAGGAGATGGTTTTGGTTGGACGAAGGATTTCTTTTGCTTTTAACAGAGGCCTCTGTGATGAAATGAAGAGGAAACCTGCCAATTTACATTCCCGAAGAATGTCCAGTCGGATATTCATGGAGAAAATATTCGGTCGGACATGCAATCGTCATAAAAAATATCCGGCCAAGTGACACAAACATCTTGCCATGTTATAATTTTATTGTGTTATTACTGTTTCATGATTTTGTTGTTATTTTCCCTGTTTTACATTCGTTTTTATTATTGCCTTGTTATTTTCAGTTTATTATTAGTATGTCAATGCATGTTTCTACTTTTTACCTTTCTGATCCACTTAGAAAATATCTAGCAAAACCAATGATACGTCTGATCAGATATTTTTAATGTAAAATATATCTGGTCAGGCGTCTCCAAAGCCAAGTTGGTAAGACATGTATCCTATCATGTTTACGTATTACTTTATTATTGTTGTTCTGTTTTATAGTTGTTTTATTACTATTATGTCATTACTATTTTTATTAGCATTGTTATCTATGTATGATTTTGTACTCTTTTTGTTGGGGTATGCGCAGCGGAAGGGCGCGGTGGAAGACAAAAATGATTTTTAAATATTTTAAAAATTTTCCAAATGAATTAATTAATATCAAATATTATTAATTCACTCAAAGTAGTTTAGATATATTATTTATTAATAATTAATAACGTAATTTATTTCGTTACACGATGAATTATTTTACGAAAATATTTTTCGACAAATACTTCACGTAAGGGGCAAACGGTCAAACCAGTTGACCAACAGCCGAGCCAAGGCAACCCGGTCACTCGGGTAGTGTTCGGTCGGATCTTGGGCTGCCCGAACAGTGTCTAGTTTGCTGGTTTCACAACCGTGACACGGTGAGCCCGTTTCGACGTGAATTTCGCCGTTTTCTCGCATTTTTCGCCCCGGAATTAATCCACCACCAATACACATTCAAATAACATAATTTTCCAAGAAAAATATTTTATTTTAAGGGACCAAATCAGATATGATCCAGTTTTTATTTTTGTCCAATTTTCATGCCAAAATTCAATTTATTCACAAAATTAATCTAATTAATTTATACAAAATTTATCACCACAATACAAAGTTCCAAGAACAATTATAGGCAATATTAGAGTGGTAACATCACTCTAGAATAAAAATTTTAATTTTTAGATTAATTTCATAATTAATCTTTTACACATGCTTAATAAAGAAAATTATTAAGGTTTAACAAACTATCAACACCAAGTTTTGTTCCAAACATATATATCCAAGATCCATATGTATATTAAACATGCAATATATATCATATACATATTTACCTGCTTAAGAAACAAAAATATTAAGAAAAGTGAAATTAGGAACTCTAAATTACCTTAATTAAAGTTCCAATTTCTTCAAATTTCTTCTCCTTGGTGTTGAACAATTTATTATAAACCCTAACCTCTCTTTTCTTTTTTTTCTCAACACATGAGAAGTGGTTAAAACCTTGCAAAATGGAAACAAGTTCCATTAATTTTTTTTTAGCCCAATTTCGAAAATTGGCATTATTTTTCAACAAAAATAATAATGTTTGTGGCCAAAAACTTGACACAATTTTGATCTTATCAAAAATTAATTATTATTTTGATTTTTGCTAATTAAAAACCATGTGTCAAAATTCCATGGTTTGACAAATCAAAATTTGCCAATTAAATAAGAATATTCCAATAATATTCTTATCTAAATAAATAAATTAATTAACTATTTAATTAATTTATTTCTCTAATTAACAAAAAGATAAAATAATATTATGGATTAATATTCCAAGAATATTCTTCCATTTTATCATTATTAATAATTAATTAATAATAATAATAATAAAACAAGTGTCAAAATCCAATTGGTTAATAATGTGTATCTAATCTAAATTATGTATCGTATACAAATACACATTATTTAATACGCATGTGTAAATTATTAGTAATGTGAATTATCCATAATTAATTGCCCAAGTGCTCAACGAGTACATTTTTTATTGTGAGACTCTTTAAGTTCAAGTTTATCTGTCACGGAAACCATTTCCATGTCCGTAATTTGTCCACTCACAAATTACGATGACCACAGATAATCGAGTTGAACCATCCAAGTCGAAGTCATTGTATATATATAATCCCACTGTCATAGGTTATCCGAATTGTTCCGGAGATATGGATTAAACGTTAAATCTCCGCTATGAACAATTCATGCGTCTTGACATAATTATGATTCTTCAATAAATATTCGGAACTCATTTCTGAATCATACCTCGGCCAAAGATTTCAAATAATCACAAATTGGACATATAAATCCCGTACACGGGACTGACAGATCCCCTCTAGATACATCACATGATATCATGAGTATCAATCTATACCCGACGAACAGACGGAGGTCATCAAAGTACGAAGGACATCTCACATATCCACAGTGGTATCACAAGTCAAATGAGCTAATATGCTATTCGGCTCATAAAGATTCCTATCGACGTTGGTGTACCATCTATCAGGAATCTTCGAATGAGTCGTTCAGTATTTATCCAATAAATATCTACGTGTCTATATGAGTCTCCCAAGACTCATAGTTTACTGAGATAAACCATTAGAACAATTTTAATATACCACACGTGCTGGTCTCACGGGTTTACTAACTAACCAAGTATGTAAACTTTGACTAGGAATAATTTAAGAATGAATTATATTGTGACATTTCTCACTAATATTTGCGGCGCTTTTGCAATTACGTCACAACTATTCATTCTAAGGTCTTTTACGCCTTTACTATATATAAGATTATATTGATGAAAATTACTTAATTTTATTCATAATAAAATAAAATGTACATCGCATTTACAATAAATACAACAAAATTTAGCGCGCCGAGCACCAACTCCAATATTTTCTCCCACTTGCTCTTGTGCCAAATTTGATGGTATCTAATACCCATCGCCTCTACATGTCTATCATATAGTTTCGGAGGAAAGGCCTTCGTAAGCGGGTCTGTTATGTTGTCCTCTCCATATATCTTGCATATGGCAACATCTCCTCGAGCGGTGATCTCACGAATAATGTGGTACTTTCGCTCCATATTTTTCGATTTTCGATGCGCTCTCGGTTCTTTTGCCTGTGCAACGACACCACTATTGTCACAAAACAATGAGATCGAATCCTCGATGCTTGGGACGACTCCCAATTCAGTGATAAATGTTCTAATCTATACAGCTTCCTTTGCAGCATCTGATGCCGTAATATATTCCGCCTCATTGGTGGAATCAATTGTTGATCACTATTAACTGCAGCATTATTAAGAGTAAATACAAAACCTGAGGTAGACTTTCTATCATCAGGATCTGACTGAAAATCAAAATATTTATATCCTCTTATCTGTAAATTACCTTCACCATAAATAAGAAATTTATCTTTAGTACCTTTTAGATACTTTAAGATATGTTTAGCGGCCATCCAATGGTCATTATCCGGATTTGACTGATATCCGCTAGTAACGCTTACTACATGACTGATGGCATACATGATGCTTCCTAAGCATGATGCATAGGGTTGACTAGACATTCTAGCCTTTTCAACTTCCGTCTGAGGACACATCTTCTTCGAAAGATGAATGCCATGTCGAAAAGGTATATTAGAAACTTTACAATTGCTAAAGTTATACCTTTGCAAGATCTTATCTATGTATGAAGATTGAGATAACCCAATCAGCTTCCTTCCTCTATCTCTATAGAGTTTTATACCAAGTATATAGGAAGCTTCACCCACGCCTTTCATGGAGAAGTTTTTACAGAGGTATGCTTTAACACCCTGCATCATTCCAAGATCATTTCCAATGATCAGGATGTCATCAACGTAAAGCACCAAGAACACTATCATACTCCCACTAATCTTCTTATAAACACAAGGTTCTTCTTCGTTTTTTAGAAAACCAGACAATCTGATTACCTCATCAAAACGAAGATTCCAACTCCGTGAAGTTTGTTTAAGCCCATAAATGGACTTCTTAAGCTTAGATACCATGCCATAATTTTGGCTGGAGACAAAACCCTCCGGATGTTCCATATAGATTTCTTCATCAAGAAATCCATTACGAAAAGTCATTTTGACATCCATTTACCAAATATCATAATCATGGTAAGCAGCAATTACCAACAAAATCCTAATAGACTTTAGCATCGCTACTGGTGAAAATGTTTCATCATAGTCCACATCTGGCCTTTGACTGTAACATTTAGCAACCAGTCGGGCTTTGAAGGTTTCAACCTTCCCAAAGGCTCGTGTTTCCTTTTGTAAACCCATTTACAACCTACGGGAATAATTTCCTCAGGAAGCGGAACCAAGTCTCATACTTGATTCTGATGCATATAGTCTATTTCGGAATTCATGGCTTCCTGCCATTTAGTGGAATCAATATCTAACATTGTTTCTCTGTAGGTATACGGATCAGTCTCCTCAACAAGAAGCACATCGAGACTCTTGTCTTGTATCAAATACAAGCGCTTATGAGGTCTCGATATCCTAGTAGACCTATGAATAGTGAAACTAGAAGGTTCTGCTTCTGTCTAAACCTGTGATTCCTCTATCAGTCTGTCATTTATAGGTTGGACTTCATCAAGTTCAACCCTTCTATGATTACCACCTTCTGCCAAAAATTCTTCGTCAAGAAATCTGGCAAAACGAGCTACGAACACATTTCGATGCTCGGGTTCATAGAATTGATATCCTTTGGAATTTGAAGGATATCCAACAAACCTAACTTTTCTCCCTCGAGGCAAAAGTTTATCATGCTTCGTCACCTTGACATATGTAGGACAGCCCCAAACCCTAACATAATTAAGGTTCGGTTTCCTACCAACCCATATCTCGTATGGAGTAGTGGGAACAACTTTAGAGGGAACTACTCAACAGATGTGCAGCAGTAAGAAAAGCATACCTCCATAAAAAGTAAGGTAGATCTGTAAAACTCAACATTGATCGGACCATATCCAATAAAGTCTGATTTCTCCTTTCAGACACTTCATTATCCTGTGGAGTATTCGAATGAGTATATTGAGCGAGAATCTCATTCACTTTAAGATACTCAGTAAATTCACTACTCATATATTCACTGCCTCGATCTGATCGAAGGCATTTGATGAATTTACCAGTTTGTTTTTCTACTTCATTTTGAAATTCTTTGAAATTTTAAAAGGTTTTCGATGTATGTTTCATCAAATTAACATAACATACAATGACAAATTATCGGTAAATGTTACTAAGTAAGAAAAATCACTATGAGCAGTGTGACTTATAGGACCACATACATCATTATGTACGAGCTCCAATAAGTCAGTGGCCCAATGTCCAACACCAGTAAATGGGGCTTTGGTCATTTTACCATGAATACAAGATTCACAAGTTTGAAAAGATTTTATGGTTAGATTCCCAATCAAACCATTCTTAACCAACTGGGTCAGGCGTCGTACACCTATATGACCTAACCGCATATGCCATAATTCAGTATCAGTTATATCAGATCTTTTACATTTATTTTCCCCAATTTCATAAACATCTCTAATGGCATGCAAAATATAATGACCTTGCCAATTTGAACATTTGTGTAACAAAACATCATTCATATCATATATATACATATAACGATTCTTAATATGTACATGATATCATTTTGTATCTAATACAAATAGAGAGATAATATTAGCTCTGTTGCAGATAAAGAATCTACATTCCTAAAACGCAGCTGCATCTCGTTGGGATCAAGCATCCTACTGAACCTCACCCCCTGCCACGAATTGCAGATGTGAGTAGGACTAGTAGAATTTAAAACCCATCCAGAACCAATGAATTCACAAGCCAAAGAGATATCAATGATAGGAAAAATAAATATACCTGATACGGCGGCTCTCTCCCGTTTGACGGAAGCTATATAGTCTTGACAATTGCGTCTCTTATGTCTAATCTTGCTACAGTGGTGGCACTTGTCCTCGGTATCTTTCTTCTTCGACTTGCTTGGTTTCGCAACCTTTCCTTTTGGAGGAACACTAGAACCAGTCTTCTTTGTCTTTTTCTATTTCTTCTTGCCAGATATCGTAGATTGAGAAGAAGAAGAAGAACTAGGTAAAGAGGATTTTGAAATGAGTGTCGGCACACCCTTCTTGATGTCCTCCTCTGCAGTCTGAAGCATCTTATGTAACTGAATGTAGGAACAATGAATCTCATGAATGTTGAAGTTCATAATGAACTGGGAATATGACGGTGAGAGTGAGCCAAGAATCAAATTCCGGCCCAAAGTCTCATTTAGTTGGAAGTCAAACCTCTCAAGCTGCTCGATAAGATCCATCATGTGCAAGACATGTGGACTCTCTGGCTGACCATCAACCAAACGAGCGTGGAACAATTCCACGGAGATTCTATACATTAAGGCATGCTCCTGATTTAGAAATAACTCTCTAAGCTGAGTTATAATGTTGTAGGAATCAGGCATATCAACACATTGCCTCTTCAGATCAGAAGATATAGCAGAGAGAATGAGTGATCTGACTCTCAGATCATCATCCTTCCATTTCTAAATGTCTCACTCTCTTCAGGTGTGGACTCCAGAGCAATATCCAACGGTATTAGATTATTCAGCACATAAGCCAACTTCTAGGACCTCAAGACAATCTTAAGATCCAATTCCCATTCGCTAAATTTCTCAGGACCAGTCAATTTGTTCACGTCCAAGACACATGAAAAAGGATTAGAAGTAGTAGCTGCCATCACAAACTTAACAAAAGAAACAGGAATTAGTAGACATAAGTAATCTCATCAATATCATAAAACATCCAACATATCATGGATTTTAATATAATGATGCCCTCCCACTATATTACATAAATTGATAATCCCCAAAAAAAAAAAATACGAGAATCTAATAATTAAATTAAATTCTATAGTATGAAGTATAAATCACAAATATATTTGAACTCACAACTTTGGCACATTGTGCCAAAATATATTTGAAAGTAGATAACAATTATCAATCACATCCAATATAACTCTTTAAAATAGGTCTTGAACCGTTTCTAATCCTCACTACTTTGGCATCTATTGGATGGGGCGTATTTGTTGGAAAATTATGACCCATAGCATCACTATTTGTACAGAACATGGTGTTGTTGTACAAATTAACTATGTGACAAATGAAATTACTCTTTTATCATTTGTAATTGGATTACCGGGATATATAAATGATAAAAGTCCATATGATTAGTTCCGGATTAATAAGATATGAGACAATATTAATCCACTAAGGTTTAATCATTAAAATATCCCTAGTCATAGTATTATCGAGATTGGACATCGATAATGCGGAATAGACTAGTATTTCACTTGTGCGCGTTATGGGAGTATAACGGCATAGTTCTCATATATTTAAGTATTGGATACTTATGCAAGTGTGATAGGAGGTTATGTTTACCAATGGTACGGGAACAGCTTCGCTCTGGATAGACCCCTCAGAATTCCATTGGTAGTATGACTATGTGTCTATGGAAGTCCGAATCAGGGTAGGTGTATTTGGTCTTAACTTGAGACTTGCATCGCTAATACTTGCGACAATCAATATACTTTGGTTTTGGTCGTCCAGGGCTTTAACAGGTTCTGTGTACGCCTCTTCTGGGTATATTGAGAATCGTAATGTATTGGGTGTGATGTCAAGATGGAAGTATCACTCCAGTCATCTGAAGATGATGATCACGCAGGATACGGAACTATTACTCTTTAGTACTGCAGTCATCGGGATAATATGACTAGGTTATGTTTATCCGATTATAGAGACTAGTTACCAGAGATCCGATATATGCTTCATACGGGGCAGACACAATTCCAGCCCCAGGCCTTGCATGTGACATTCGATACTGGATCGCAATACGCAATACTACATATACTATGCTTGACACAAATTAGATATTCCTTAAAAGAATATTTTTGGAGAATTGGGTAGGCAATGTGCTTTGCTAGAAGCCAACCATGTCTTGTAAATCGATAAGAACGTGGTACTAGGTACGCACGTATTCGGATATTCCGATGATCGGATTTACTACCAACATATCCAGGGATCTCATGGGTCGCTTCCCGAAGATTCACCGATGACGTATGACTCGAACATAATTAATCTGGGATTAATTAGATGAGAGAGAAAATTAATCTATGATTAATTACAGAGAAATTTTATATGGGATTAAATTCAATTAAAAGAGAGAGAACGATTAATTTGGAATTAATCGATAAAATAATATATTCGATATATTAAACGAAATTAGATTTCGACGCGGAATTAAAATTGGAATTTAATTCGGGCAAACGAATTAATTTAGAATTAATTCGCAAGCGACGTGAATAGTAATTTTGCTAGGCATAATTATTTAATTAAATTTGATTTAATTACGTCGCAACGGAAAATTCGTTAATTCGGAATTAGCGAACCCGAGCCCGGGATGTGTTGCGGGTCCACTCGGATTTTGAATTAAAGTGGGGCCCACAAGTCACATCGCGAGTCACATCTTTAGTCACTTTAAGTGATGGAAGTCTTGTCACCTTTTTGGTGATTGACATCTAGTCATTTTGAGTGATGGGAGTAGTTGAGAGACTTTAATGCAATTTTCCCTCCAATTTTAGTTAAGCTTTTTGGAAAAGCATATACCAAAAAATTGTGTGAGACTTTTGACATAAGTTCTTTTGAAAAAAAAAACTCTCTCCTCTCCCAAAATTCTCTCAAAACCGTTAGACTCTCCCTTTCCTTCATCTTGGCTTGGCCGAAAGTTGTAAGAAGAAATAGGAAGATTTTGTTGCAAATTTCTTTCATTGCTAGCACATAAAGAGTTATACAAAGGTGTTAGGGAAACCAATTGTAGGCATTGTATTTTTGCATGTGAAACCTGATGATGAGTCTCAGTTGGAGGCACTACCTTTTAAGTCGCGGAAGCCGCGGGAAACAGATGTCGGAAGGGAGGAGTCAAGAATTGACTCATATTCGGATTAAGTTCGCTGGTTTAGCTTCGGGTTACTTGTTGGCTGTCCTTTTTAAAAAAAAATTATTCCCGGCCTAAAACACTCACAAATCACCTAACCTCGGCCCAAAATCCTCGCAAGCCCCTTGATCTTGACCTAGAACCCCCGCAAGCCCACACACCTAGCCCACACAAACCAAACCCACCAACCAAAGGCCCCATACGCCCAACCAAGGCCCACACGCCCATTCACCCTAATACACACCCAAATTAAATCAAATATTAATTAAATTAAGTATTAACTAAATGAAATATTAATTAAATTAGATAAATAAAGAATTAAATCATTTACCAAATTAAATAAAACATAAAATAAAATCATGCCTAACTTAGATAAATCAAATATACTACATACTATATTAAAAAAGATGATATGCCTAATTAAAATCAATCATAACAAATTAAAAATATTGACTTCCTAATCTAACAAATTAAATGCCTAATCCTAACCAATCAAATATATTGTATTCCTAATCTAAACCAAAATTTTCCCCCCTCAATCCATTGCTTTCCTTCTTAGACACCAAATCAAATCCCTTCATTGTGAGACAATGAGTAGCCCTAGCCCTTCTCTATATAAACAACCCAAAACCAAAGCCAACCCCCTCTCCAATCTCTCACAATTCACGACAAACCTAAACACCACAAACTCATCAACAGCCACGCCTATACACATTAACCCTCTTCAACACATCTGCCCCTCACACGTTAACTGCCCTTTACCACACCCCAGCTCTCGCCATTTGCAGCCACTTTAAGCCACCTCACGGCACCTTCACCCTTGCCTCACAAAGCCACATGCCATTAGCCCTTCACCCCTTCACGTAAGTAACTGCCTCTTCACGCCTAACTGCTAAACATATGCCCAGTAAGCCACACGTACCACCCAAAACCGCACCTGCTGACCATAAACACTTGATCCTCTCTCGGCCAGCACCTTGGCTCTCACGACACAAACAAGCCAACCACTCGTCATAGCCCTCATAAGCCACCTGCCCCAGAACCATAAGCACTCAACACCATGCACGTAAAACACTGCCACCCAAATAAACCTGAAACTGTCTCCAAACTACCTCACAAACCTGCCAGTTTTCTGTCCCAAAACTGCATACGTAAACTACCGAAAAACACCACAAAACTGCCGAACTCAATAACCACGAAACTGCCCAAAAAAAACTATCCTCAGAAACTGTCTTGAAACAGCCCAAAAACTACACTGTTTAACACCCAAAACTGCCCATAAAATGCCCCAAATAACAGCCCATTTACACGCAAAAATAGTAGCTTAAAGACCTGAAACAGTGAGCAGAAAATACAGAGGAACAGCAGCAAAACGGAGGCTAAGCATCAAACAAAACAGTGAAACAGTGAGCTAAGACGCTAGACCAGTGAACCGGAGAAGTTGAGGAGCTTTACCCTTCCGATATTCGTGGAACGCGAGTCCGAAAGTCGGCAAAAAGGTTAGACCTGAGGGTATTTTCCACATTCATTTTCTGTTTTATTTGTATTATTTATTAAGTATTGTTCGCATGATTGTTATGTTGAAATGCATGTTGTGGCCCTTGAGTAGATAAATATGCATGTATTACGAGATATTGTATGTTGTGGCTTTGGAATAATATGAAAGATGTGTCAACTCTCGCGGTATATCGGATGGAAACCCAGACATAAATTTCATAGCCGATTCCGAATGGACGGTAGTATGATCTGTACTCGGGATACAACTCCACGTACCACTTGAGTAAACGACACTTTCTTTTGTTTTGTATTGCTTTGATTTATTTATTTTTCGTCATTTGAATTTCGCATGTTATTTGTATGCATGATGCAATCGAGCGCATGGGCTTAGTAAGTCGGATTAAAGGTCCCATATTTGGAGGGGTTAAAATCCTTTACCACGATGCTTTGCCGCGCCGGTTGATGTGTGTTCGGTTGAATGTGAGATATGTTTAATCGGGCATACTAAGTTTGATGTTATTGTCTTTATTCCTTGTATGCATGATGCAATCGAGCGCATGGGCTTAGTAAGTCGGATTAAAGGTCCCCTATCTGGAGGGGTTAAAACCCTTTACCACGATGCTTTGTCGCGCCGGTTGATGTGTGTTTGGTTGAATGTGAGATATGTTCAATCGGGCATACTAAGTTTGATGTTATTGTCTTTATTCTTTATATGCATGATGCAATCGAGCGCATGGGCTTAGTAAGTCGGATTAAAGGTCCCCTATTTGGAGGGGTTAAAATCCTTTACCACGATGCTTTGCCGCGTCGGTTGATATATACTCGGTTGAATGTAAGATGTATTCAATCGGGTATACGAAATTTTATATAGTTATCTTTATCTTTGTACGCATTTTAACGAAAGGCGCATGAGCTTATTGTGTTGGATTAAAAGGTTCTCAATTTGGGGGAAGAAAAGCCTAAAAGGCTACCTTTACCACGATATTTGCCGTGTCTTTCATCTATTGATTGCATCATCTATCCATGTCTTGGCTTAACGTATTAAAATTCATATATCCATGTTATGATAGCATTTGAGTATCATTTCTTGTGGTATATCGGATGGAAACCCAGACATAAATTCTGTAGACGATTCCGAATGGACGGTAGTGCGGTCTGTACTTGGGATACAATTCCACGTACCACTTGGAAAGTGCTCACATGTGTCCTTGTGTCCATATTAGTTATCTTCTTTTGCACCACGTCATAGCATGCTCACTTTAATGCCTAATTGCATCCTTAAGTGTCTTTTTGCATTACGTACTTAGTTGACTCTTTTATTTGTGCATGGACATGTAATGGCTATTTGTTTATGATATGTCTATGAAATCACATGTTCGCCATTATTTGATTCGCCTTTATGTGTGCTTGTGTGGTTAGTGTGTGCTTGTGTTTCCATGAATACAATATGCCAATGAAGTTGTATGTTCGTTGCTACTTTGATGTACTTTCAAGCATGCAATCTTAGATGTGAAATATATGCAAATTTAGGTGTAAGTTTTATTTTTGTGCATGTGAATTTAGAAGCATGATACTCTTGGAAATAAGTGTTACTTAAGCTTGATTAAATTATTACACGAATCCTTTCATTACAAGTGACATAAGTAAGGGACCATTCTGAACCCAACGGTTTGAGGTCTTCCCTTGCGAGGGGTGAGTGCGGCCTTAAATCTCATTTTTCCGGTTCACACCGGGTGGCGACTCCATTATTCTCCGGTTTAGTCCCCCGCGGGCTACTCCGTACTCCCAACTAGGTCTTGAGCCTAGGATAGCATGCGTCATCCAGTTCCTGTGTCCCACACCAACCTTTGAGCTTGGAATCTCAAATCAAAGCTTGGAGCTTGGATTCAACACTTCAAAGAGGAAAGCTTGGAGATCAACTTCAAAGGGGCTTGGCCGAAACTTCAAGGAGCAAATTTTTTTGTGTTCAACGCATCCAAAATCGGATCAAAGTGAGTATTTTCCGCATTCTTACTTTGTTGTATTCACATGATTTCTTGCTTAATTTGATCTTGGTTTGACCTAGAAAACCCAACAATGGTATCAGAGCCATAATTGAGCATGAAATTGAATTTAGGGTTCTTTAACTTTAAGTTGGGGCTTTTATGATTTATGCATGATTTCTTCAAAGTGAGGTTTTGGTTGAGCTTGGATGATGTTAAATTAGATTTGTGCATCTTAGGAATTGAGAAATTGAATTGGATAAATTTTCCCCAAATTCCTTATGCTTGGCCGAATGACTTGGAACCCTAGCACTTGGTGATTTTTGAATTTTAGACAATTGGATATGTTTAAAATGCATGGGATATATTAGTTTGTGATTTAATTGGATTGAAATCAAAATTGATATAAAAAGTCCTCTATTGCCGAGAACTTAGGAAACATGTTGTAGACAACAGAACCTGGGCGACGTATGCTGTCCCGGGCTCGCGGCCCGGTCGGGAGTACGGAATAGCCACGGGGGACTAGACCGGAGAATAATGGAGTCGCCACCCGGTGTGAACCGGGAAAATGAGATTTAAGGCCGCACTCACCCCTCGCAAGGGAAGACCTCAAACCGTTGGGTTCGGAATGGTCCCTTACTTATGCCACTTGTAATGAAAGGATTTATATAATAATTTAATCAGGCTTAAGTAATACTTATTTCTAAGAATATCATGCTTCTACATTCACATACATACATCAACAAGTTCATCTAAATTTATATGTAACACATTATTCGAATTTGCATACAGCCTATTTGCATGTAATCTATGTCTCAATTTGCATACATAAGGATTATCATACGGCAAGCATACAAGTTAGTTAACGTATTGGTAAACACGAAAGCGCAAACAAATAGCATTCTTACTAGCATGCATATTAAGAAGAGATATTTAAGCGCATAACAGAAATAGACAACTAGAGGGGTAATACAAATGCATAACATAGAAACGGGGTAACTATATGCTAAGATGGACATATCGTAATGTGATGCAAGAGGATCAGTTTACCGTGTGCGTTCATGCAGCGTTTGTAGTTCGAACGGTAAACAGAAGGTTCTCGTTCGAGTAACGTTCGTAAACGCGTTCGAACGGAAATGAAACAGAATGCTCACGTTCGTATGGCGTTTGTGAACGCGTTCGAACGGAAATGAACCAGAATGCTTATGTTCGTATGGCGTTTGTGAACGCGTTCGAACGGAAATGAGACCTGATGCATGATAAGGCAAAAATGCACGCGAGTTCGAGTTGCGTTCGTAGACGCGTTCGAACGGGGACAGATCTGATGCATGAATGGGACGCACTAAATAAATGGCGAATAGTATAATGCGAGGCACGACAAAGCATCATGGTAAAGGGCTTTAACTCTTTCCCATAGGGGATCTTTCATTCCACTTACTAAGCCCATGCGCTCGATCGCATCATGCATACAAACATAGAGACAATCATATCAAATTAAGTATGCCTGATTGAACACATCTTACATCCAACCGAACACACATCAACCGGCGCAGCAAAGCATCATGGTAAAGGGCTTTAACCCCTCCCCATAGGGGATCTTTCATTCCACTTACTAAGCCCATGCGCTTGATTGAACAATGCATAGAAAGAATTAAACGCCATAATGTCAAACTTAGTATGCCCGATTGAACGTATCTTGCATTCAACCGAACACACATCAACCGGCGCGGCAAAGCATCGTGGTAAAGGGCTTTAACCCCTCCCCATAGGGGATCTTTCATTCCACTTACTAAGCCCATGCGCTCGATTGAATCATGCATACATAAACAACATGCAAAATTCAAATGACGAAAAATAAATAAACCAAAGCAACACAAAACAAAAGATAGTGCCGTTTACTCAAGCGGTACGTGGAGTTGTGTCCCGAGTACAGATCATATTACCATCCATTCGGAATCGGCTATGAAATTTATGTCCGGGTTTCCATCCGATATACCACGAGAGTTGACACATCTCTCATTTCATCCCACAGCCACAACATACAACATCTCATAATTAATGCATATTTATTTACTCAAAGGCCACAACATGCAACATGACAATCACACAAGCAATATTTAAGAAATAGTACAAAAGCGAATGTGAAAGATACCCTCAGGTCTAACCTTTTAGCCAACTTTCAGGCTTGCGTTTCACGGACGTCGGAAGGGTACAGCTCCTCAACTTCTCCGGTTCACTGGTTTAGCGTCCTAGCTCACTGTTTTGCTATTTTGCTTGCGGTTTGAACTCCGTTCTGCTACTGTTCGGCCTCTGTTTTGCTGCTCACTGTTCAGGTCACCTGTTTCGACGTTTCCACGGACTATTCCGAGTGTTTGTGTGGGTTCTTTGTGCAATTGTGTGTGATTATTTTAAAGATTATGAATGCAGTTTTTAAGTTACTGTTTTTAAAGTTTTTAGGGAATGCTTTAAGTGTATTTTTCTGTTGTTTTAGGGGTTAAATTACTGCAGTTTGGGCGTGACTTAGGGACTGGTTTGGGTCAGTTTCGGTGGGAAGGGGCTGCTGTTCAGGGGTACTTTAGTGGCTATTTGGGGCGTGGTTGGGCTGTCGTTGGGGGTATATTTTTTGGTGATGTGTGGAGACTTAGGGGGTTGCAATTTTCGGTGGTGATTAGGAGTTGTTTTGGTGGTTGGAGGGGGGTGAATGGCTATTGTGTTTTTGTTAATATGAGAGTGTTTGAGGGTTTGTTGTTTTCGGTTATTGAAGGAGGTGTAGGTGAGAAATTGTTTTTACTTTATTATGCTATTACCGTGAATGATCTTCCGTGAAGTACCGGATGGCTTTGGTTAGGGGTTGTTTATATAGAGAAGGGTTATGGCTTCACCTTGTCTCACAAGGAAGGGATTTGGTGCATTGAAGGGAGGATATGATTTGGTGTTGGACAATGAAAGGATTAGATTGAGGGGGGGACAAATCTTGGCTAGAATAGGAAGTCAATATCTTTAAATTGGTTATGATTTATTTTAATTAGGCATGACATCTTTTTAATTTGGTATGTGATTTGTTTAGTTAGGAAGTTAATATATTTGATTTATCTTATTAGGTATGATTATATTTATGTTTTATTTAATTGGTAAATGTTTTAAATATTTTATTTAATGTTTAATGTTTAATTTAATTAAATTGGGATGTGTTTTATAGGCTTTTGGGGGCTAAATGGGCTGGGGTGCGAGGCTAGCAGCAAAACCAGAAACACCGACGCCGTTCGAACGCTACACGAACGTCCGCAATCTGCCTGACGTACGAACGAAGTAATGAACGCAGCACTAACGAAGACAGTGAGCTTGTGACATGAACTTGATGACGTACTTATTTCGAATTTCCCCTTCCGACCTCCGTTTCCTGCCAATATTCTTAGCTAAAAAGGAGTAGGCCTCCAACTGAGACTCATCATCGGGTTTCACAAGCTAAAATACAATGCCTACAGTCGCCCCCACTTTGATGGGACTTGTGCAGTGTGTGACTTTGAACAATCCTATCAAAGTTATGCAATGCATTTCTACATAACTGGCTCGCCAGCTGTCACTTGACTTACCATGTGTTGAGTTGATTTGGGTGGTGAGGTGCTGCGACCCCTGGTTCATTCCCGAACCGTGTTGTGATGTGGTCCATTCCCGAACCGTTGCCGTAAGGTGGTCCATTCCCGAACCGTTACTGTGAGTTGGTCCATTCCCGAACCGTTACTGTGAGGTGTGCATTTCTGAGCTGTTATCGTGAGGTGGTCCATTCCCGAACCGTTACTGTGAGGTGGTCCATTCTCGAACCGTTACTGTGAGGTGTCCATTCCCGAACTATATTTCCATTCTTGGAGTGCCATTCCCAGCTTGTTCATTCCTGAACTGCATTTCCATTCTTGGAGTGCCATTCCCGGCTTGTTCATTCTTGAACTGTATTTCCATTCTTGGAGTGCCATTCCCGGCTTGTTCATTCTCGAACTGTATTTCCATTCCTGGAGTGCCATTCCCGGCTTGTTCATTCTCGAACTGTATTTCCATTCTTGGAGTGCCATTCCCGGCTTGTTCATTCTCGAACTGTATTTCCATTCTTGGAGTGCCATTCCCGGCTTGTTCATTCCTGAACTGTATTTCCATTCCTGGAGTGCCATTCCCGGCTAAACTGATATTGATGCTGATGTGGGCCTGGCCCCTGAACTGATACTGATGTGGGCCTCGGCCCTGGGACTCATCCCCAAACTGATATTAATGTAGGCCTCGGCCCTGGACTGCTACTGATATGGGCCTCGCCCCCAGACTGATACTGATATGGGCCTCACCCCTGAAACTGATGTGGGCCTCGCCCCAACACTGTTACTGATGTGGGCCTTGCCCCAGATTGATACTGATATGGGCCTCAACCCTGGGATTCATCCCAAACTGATACTGATGATATGGGCCTCGCCCATGTGATTCGTTCCTGAAGACTGCTGACATTGTACTGTTACTGCTTCTGGTTGGCTTGCATTCGGCACTTTCTTTTTTCTCCTTTGAAACATGTTATTACAAAACAGAACAAATACGAAAGGATGCAAAATGCGTTACGTGTATGCATGCATGAATGTTCCTATCCCGTCGGGTTAGGTCTTCCTTCAATTCTCTTGGTGACTGCTTAGCTTTCTCTTCCTCAGACAAGCTACTTCTTCAATCTGTCTAAGTTGATCGGCTCGGCAAACTAATTCCCTTCCAAGTCTGATATTTTCACTGGCTATATTTCTCAATTTCTGAATGTCTATCTTATCTTTTCTGTTTGCTTATTTCGAAGGTTCCTCGTGTTCATCACTGGATTCCATAGTACCAAGGTTGAATACTTTTCTCAAATATACTCATATTGCAGAAGAGTTTCAGCGAAATGAACGTCTTTATTATTGTTGAGGAAAAGACTTCGAACAAGTAACAAAATCAATGTCATTTTAAAAAAACTGGATCAAATAGACTAGGAGTAACATCTCCATCATCCGCAACACTGCCTTCTTCCTCGGCCTATGGTTCTTCACTGTCATCCATGTAAGAAACTTGGTGGTTGAGGGTTTCTTTTCATGGGTTGGGTATTTTATGGGAATCTATGAGATCTTGAATTTCGTGCCTGAGGCGGGTGCAGTTGTCGGTGTCATGGCCATGTAGCTGGTGGAAGTGACAATAAAGGTTCACATTTATATGTGGTGGTGGGGGGTGCGGAAGTGGTTTGCCTTCTAAGGGTTTCAAGATTCTTTGTCCCTGTAACTTTTCAAATACCTTCGACAAAGGTCTACCAAGGTTGGAGAATTGCCGGTTTCTGATGGCAGCAACCTCGACAGTAGCGGGCTTAGTCTCAGAATGCCCCCCAAAAGTCCGCCTATTCTGGCCATAGAACTTTCTGTTTTCAGCCTCCTCTTCCTCAATATCCATGACAGTTTCCCTCAATTGTCGAAAATCAGAAATCATCGAAGTCATCCTCCTCAGCTTACTATAAATAGAGGGCTTGGGGCCCCTGATGATCATTTTGATTTGGTCCTTCTCAGAGGGCCGAGTCTGCATTTTCAGAAGCTGGCTTCTCCAGCGGTCTACATACTCCTTGAAGCTTTCTTCCGGCTTCTGCTTAGTGTTCTCTAAATCACGGAGTGACAAGTCAATTTCTAAGTCTGTAACATACTACTTCAGAAAAGCATCAGCTAGTTCCTTCCAATCTTCCTTAACCTTCTTCTCAAGGCTATGATACCAAACCACAGGTGCCCCCTCGAGTGACATCCCAAACATCTTTTGGACTTGGCGCTGTGATAGATAGCCCATTGAACTCATGACTGAGACATATTGCTGCAGATGGACTCTCGGGTCTCCATTCCCATTAAACTTGGCCATGTCGGGCAATTTAAACTGAGCTGGCAGCTGTTCTCCGAACGTCATTGCCTCATAATCTAACAAATCCTCATTCTTACCCCTCATTTTGCGGGTAACTGTTTCAACCTGATCCCGAAGCTTCTGTAACTCTGTCCGAGACCCAGATACTCTGCCTGCTGCATACTCTGCCATATCATCATCAAAAGCGGGGGTATCATCCCCCAACCCATTCGAAGGCTCATCACGCCTCACATTCTCAGAATTTCCCCCAGCACGAGGTACAGCCATATTTGTCATGGCAGTAGTCAAGGCTTGCAACTGTTCAGTAATCTTGGCGAAACCATTTTCCAACTAATCTATCCGGGATACCTCAATATCTGATTCACTCATGTCTGTTCTCAGTATTTTGGTGAGTCTTCCCTTTTTCCTAACCCAACGGGAATCTATGATGGCTTTCAGAACACAAGGGTTAACATGATGTATGTATACATGGGGTGCATGAATGCGTGTAACATGTATAACATACTAAATCGACTAAAATTTTCAAACAAATCGGCCCGTTATCATTTTAGAAGCTTTTGGGCTAACTGTCATAGGAGTGAACTTGTCCCAGTTTAAATGGCCCAACGAGTACACATCTCATGGCAATGGCCCAACTAAATCCAAATGGTAGATGTTCCGAACATAAGCACAAAGAAAGATAATGCAAACATACAACAATAATTTCTACAAAATGGCCCATCAACATTTCAGAAGCTTTGGGCCCAATGGTCATAAGGTACGAACTCACCTCAGTTTAAATAGCCCAGCAAGTCCGCATTTCTGACAATGGTCCAACTGTATCCAAATGAGGATGGTCCACAAGCACATATTCAAGGAAATAATTGTTACTTTAGCCAACCTGGTCTGGGTGGGTTAGCAAGAGTATAGACAAAGGCTCTCACCGGCGAAGGATGGCCCACAACTAGGTCTCCCCAATCAAGGGTTCGAGAGAGACCAGTGAGCGCACCCTTTTTTATACACTAAGGTACGTGCAATGAGCTATGGTGTGTGACGGACTGTTAAATGGATTTCCCGTTGTAGATTCCCCAGAGGGAAGGTGGAGCGAGGCTCACTTAAATACCCAAGCCTCTTAGGCTCTTATCGCTTGGTGTCAGGAATAAACAACGAGTCCTCCAAATAGTCCATCACAATAGGCTACGAGTAGATGGCTATATAGGTGCCTTCACAGCTTTTCCTTCTAGAAAGGTAGTGAATGAAGGAAGACACCAAACCATTACCTAGCCTTAAATGCCTTTGATTAAACCCTCATTTTATCCACTATAGACATGGTCAATTAAAAACATGAATCCAAACATTACAAGACAATACTTCGGGGTCGATTTTCTATATCCCAGTGGAGTCGCCAGACTGTGGGAACACAGGAACTGGGCGACGCATGTTGTCCCAGGCTCGCGGCCCGGTCGGGAGTACGGATAGGCCACCGGGGACTAAACCGGAGAATAATGGAGTCGCCACCCGGTGTGAACCGGGGAAAATGAGATTTAAGGCCGCACTCACCCCTCGCAATGGAAGACCTCAAACCGTTGGGTTCGGAATGGTCCCTTACTTATGTCACTTGTAATGAAAGGATTTATATAATAATTTAATCAGGCTTAAGTAACACTTATTTCTAAGATATCATGCTTCTACATTCACATACATACATCAACAAGTTCATCTAAATTTATATGTTAACACATATTCGAATTTGCATAAGCCTATTTGCATGTAATCTATGTCTCAATTTGCATACATAAGGATTATCATACGGCAAGCATACAAGTTAATTAACGCATTGGTGGACACAGAAGCGCAAACAAATAGCATTCTTACTAGCATGCATATTAAGAAAAGATATTTAAGCGCATAACAGAAATGGACAACTAGAGGGGTAATACAAATGCATAACATAAAAAAGGGGTAACTATATGCTAAGATGGACATGTCGTAATGTGATGCAAGAGGCTCTGATTACCGTGTGCGTTCGTGCAACGTTCGTAGACGCGTTCGAACGATAAACAGAAGGTTCTCGTTCGAGAGTAGCGTTCGTAAAACACGTTCGAACGGAAATGAAACAGAATGCTCACGTTCGTATGGCGTTGTGAACGCGTTCGAACGGAAATGAAACAGAATGCTCACATTGGTATGGTTTTCGTGAACGCGTTCGAACGGAAATGAAACAGAATACTCACATTCGTATGGCGTTCGTGAACGCGTTCGAACGGAAATGAGACCTGATGCATGATAATGCAAAATGCACACGCGGTTCGAGTTGCGTTCGTAGACGCGTTCGAACGGGACAGATCTGATGCATGAAATGGGACGCAATACATAAATGGCGAATAGTTACAATGCGAGGCGCGACAAAGTATCGTGGTAAAGGGCTTTAACCCTTCCCCATAGGGGATCTTTCATTCCACTTACTAAGCCCATGCACTCGATCGCATCATGCATACAACATAAAGACAATCATATCAAACTAAGTATGCCTGATTGAACACATCTTACATCCAACCGAACACACATCAACCGGCGCGGCAAAGCATCGTGGTAAAGGGCTTTAACCCCTCCCCATAGAGGATATTTCATTCCACTTACTAAGCCCATGCGCTCGATTGAGTATGAATACAAAGAATTAAACACAATAATATCAAACTTAGTATGCCCGATTGAACGTATCTTGCATTCAACCGAACACACATCAACTGGCATGGCAAAGCATCGTGGTAAAGGGCTTTAACCCCTCCCCATAAGGGATCTTTCATTCCACTTACTAAGCCCATGCGCTCGATTGAATCATGCATAAATAAGCAACATGCAGAATTCAAGTGACGAAAAATAAATAAACCAAAGCAACACAAAGCAAAAGAGGGTGCCGTTTACTCAAGCGGTACGTGGAGTTGTGTCCCGAGTACAGATCATATTACCGTCCATTCGGAATCGGCTATGAAATTTATGTCCGGGTTTCCATCCGATATACCGCGAGAGTTGACACATCTCTCATTTTATTCCACAACCACAACATACAACATATCATAATTCATGCATATTTATCTACTTAAGGGCCACAACATGCATTTCAACATGACAACCATGCAAGCAATATTTAACACAATAATACAAAGAAAACGAGTGTGAAAGATACCCTCAGGTCTAACCTTTTTGCCAATTTTCAGGCTTGCGTTTCACAGACGTCGGAAGGGTACAGCTCCTCAACTTCTCCGGTTCACTGGTTTAGCGTCCTAGCTCACTGCTTGCTGTTTGGACTCCGTTCTGCTACTGTTCGGCCTCTGTTTTGCTGCTCACTGTTCAGGTCACTTGTTTTGACGTTTCCACGGACTGTTCCGAGTTTTTGTGTGGGTTCTTAGTGCAGTTGTGTGTGATTATTTAAAGATTATGAATGCAGTTTTTAAGTTACTGTTTTTAAGGTTTTTAGGGAATGTTAAGTGTATTTTGCTGCTGTTTTAATGTTTAAATTGCTGCTGTTTGGGCGTGATTTAGGGACTGGTTTGGGTCAGTTTCGGTGGGAAGGGGCTGCAGTTCGGGGGTACTTTAGCGGCTGTTTGGGGCGTGTTTGGGCTGCCGTTTGGGGGTATATTTTTCGGTGATGTGTGGAGGCTTAGGGGGTTGCTATTTTCGGTTATGCAGTGGAGGAGATTTGTGAGGTTTATGGACGTGTAGGGCTGATCGGTTTGTGAAGGTACTTTTAATGTGAAGGCTTGGGGTTATTTTCTTTTCTCTTGTGATTTGTGTGAGTTGTGTGTATTATGTGTATGAGCTAGGGGTTGAAAATTCTTTTCTTCTTTTTTTTCTTGTGATGGGCGTGAACTAGGAGTGGGAGGGCTTTGGTTAGGGGTTGTTTATATAGAGAAGGGTTAGGGCTTCACCTTGTCTCACAAGGAAAGGATTTTGGCATTCAATTAAGATATGATTTAGTGTTAGACAAGGAAGGTCAAAGATTGAGGGGGGGACAAATCTTGGCTAGATTAGAATACAAAATATTTAATTGGTTATGATTGATTTTAATTAGGCATGACATCTTTTTAATTTAGTATGTGATTTGTTTAGTTAGGAAGTTAATATATTTGATTTGTCTTTATTAGGTATGATTATATTTTGTGTTTTATTTAATTGGTAAATGATTTAAATATTTTATTTAATGTTTAATGTTTAATTTAATTAAATTGGGATGTGTTTTATGGGCTTGGTGGGCTAATTGGGCTTGGGTTTGAGGCTAGCAGCAAAACCAGAATTACCGACACCGTTCGAACGCCTCCTAGAATGCTGCACGAACGCCCGCAATCTATTTGACGTTCGAACGAAGTAACGAACGCAGCACTAACGAAGACAGTGAACTTGCAAAATAAATCTGATGACGTATTTATCTCGAATTTCCCCTTCCGACCTCCGTTTCCCGCAATATCCTTAGCTAAAAAGGTAGTGCCTCCAACTGAGACTCATCATCGGGTTTCACATGTAAAAATGCAATGCTTACAGTCGCCCCCACTTTGATGGGACTTGTGTAATGTGCATCAGTGACAATCCTATCAAAGTTATGCAATGCATTTTCACTTACCTGGTTCGCCAACTACCACTTGACTTTTCACGTGTTGAGTTGATTTGGGTGGTGAGGTGCTGCGACCCCTGGTTCATTCCCGAACCGTGCTGTGATGTGGTCCATTCCCGAACCGTTACCGTAAGGTGGTCCATTCCCGAACCGTTACTGTGAGGTGTCCATTCCCGAACCGTTACTGTGAGGTGTTCATTCCCGAACTGTTACCGTGAGGTGGTCCATTCCCGAACCGTTACTGAGAGGTGTCCATTCCTGAACTGTTACTGTAAGGTGGTCCATTCCCGAACCGTTACTGTGAGAAGGTTCATTCCCGAACCATGCTTTGTTCTCGGAGTGCCATTCCCAGCTTGTTCATTCCTGAACTGTGTTTCCATTCTTGGAGTGCCATTCCCGGCTTGTTCATTCATGAACTCTGTTCCATTCTTGGATTGCCATTCTCAGCCTGTTCATTCTTGAACTCTGTTCCATTCTTGGATTGCCATTCTCGGCTTGTTCATTCTTGAACTCTGTTCCATCCTTGGATTGCCATTCCCGGCTTGTTCATTCCTGAACTGTATTTCCATTCTTGGCGTGCCATTCCCATTCCCGGCTTGTTCATTCTCGAACTGTGTTTCCATTCTTGGAGTGCCATTCCCGGCTTGTTCATCTCGAACTGTGTTTCCATTCTTGGAGTGCCATTCCCGGCTTGTTCATTCTCGAACTGTGTTTCCATTCTTGGAGTGTCATTCCGGCTTGTTCATTCTCGAACTGTGTTTCCATTCTTGGAGTGCCATTCCCGGCTAAACTGATACTGATGCCGATGTGGGCCCGGGCCCTGAACTGATACTGATGTGGGCCTCGACCCTGGGACTCATCCCCAAAATGATAGTGATGTGGGCCTCGACCTTGGGACTCATCCCCAAAACTGATGCTGAAGTGGGCATCGGCCCTAACTGCTACTGATATGGGCCTCGCCCCAGACTGATACTGATGTGGGCCTCGACCCTCGGGATTCATCCCAAACTGATACTGATGATATGGGCCTCGCCCATGTGATTCCTTCCTGAAGACTGCTGACATTATACTGTTACTGCTTCTGGTTGGCTTGCATTCGGCGCTTTCTTTTTTTCTCCTTTGAAACCTGTTATTACAAAACAGAACAAACACGAAAGGATGCAAAATGCGTTACGTGTATGCATGCATGAATGTTCCTATCCCGTCGGGTTAGGTCTTCCGTCAATTCTCTTGGTGACTGCTTAGCCTTCTCTTCCTCAGAGAAGCTACTTCTTCAATCTGTCTACGTTGATCGGCTCGGTGAACTAATTCCCTTCCAAGTCTGATATTTTCACTGCTCTATTTCCCAATTTCTGAATGTCTATCTTATCTTTTCTGTTTGCTTATTTCGAAGGTTCCCCGTGTTCATCACTGGATTCCATAGTACCAAGGTTGAATACTTTTCTCAAATATACACATATTGCAGAAGAGTTTCAGCGAAATGAACGTCTTTATTATTGTTGAGGAAAAGAGTTCGAACAAGTAACAAAATCAATGTCATTTAAAAAAACTGGATCAAATAGACTAGGAGGAACATCTCCATCATCCGCAGCACTGCCTTCTTCCTCGGCCTATGGTTCTTCACTGTCATCCATGTAAGAAGCTTGGTTGTTGAGGGTTTCTTTTCATGGGTTGGGTATTTTATGGGAATCTATGAGATCTTGAATTTCATGCCTGAGGCGGGTGCAGTTGTCGGTGTCATGGCCATGTAGCTGGTGGAAGTGACAATAAAGGTTCACATTTATGTGTGGTGGTGGGGGGTGCGGAAGTGGTTTGCCTTCTAAGGGTTTCAAGATTCCTTTGTCCCTGTAACTTTTCAAATACCTTCGACAAAGGTCTACCAAGGTTGGAGAATTGCCGGTTTCTGATGGCAGCAACCTCGACAGTAGCGGGCTTAGTCTCAGAATGCCCCTCAAAAGTCCGCCTATTCTGGCCATAGAACTTTCTGTTTTCAGCCTCCTCTTCCTCAATATCCATGACAGTTTCCCTCAACTGTCGAAAATCAGAAATCATCGAAGTCATCCTCCTCAGCTTACTATAAATAGAGGGCTTGGTGCCCTTGATGATCATTTTGATTTGGTCCTTCTCTGAGGGCCGAGTCTGCATTTTCGAAAGCTGGCTTCTCCAGCGATCCACATACTCTTTGAACTTTCCTCTGGCTGTTGTTTAGTGTTCTCCAAATCTCAAGTGACAAGTCAATCTCTAAGTCTGTAACATACTGCTTCAGAAAAGCATCAGCTAGTTCCCTCCAATCTTCCTTACCTTCTTCTCAAGGCTATGATACCAAACCACAGGTGCCCCCTCGAGTGACATCCCAAACATCTTTTGGACTTGGCACTGTGATAGGCCCATTGAACTCATGACTGAGACATATTACTGCAGATGGACTCTCGGGTCTCCATTCCCATTAAACTTGGCCATGTCGGGAAATTTAAAACTGAGCTGGCAGCTGTTCTCCGAACGTCATTGCCTCATAATCTAACAAATCCTCATTCTTACCCCTCATTTTGCGGGTAACTGTTTCAACCTGATCCCGAAGCTTCTGAAATTCTGCCTGAGACCCAATCACTCTGCCTGCTGCATAGTCTGCCATGTCATTATCAAAAGTGGGGACATCATCCCCCAACCCATTCGAAGGCTCATCACGCCTCACATTCTCAGAATTTCCCCCAGCACGAGGTACATCCATATTTGTCATGGCAGTAGTCAAGGCTTGTAACTGTTTAGTAATCTTGGCGAAACCATTTTCCAACTGATCTATCCGGGATACCTCAATATCTGATTCACTCATGTCTGTTTTCAGTATTTTGGTGAGTCTTCCTTTTTTTCTAACCCAACGGGAATCTATGATGGCTTTCAGAACACAAGGGTTAACATGATGTATGTATGCATGGGGTGCTTGAAATGCATGTAACATATATAACATACTAAATCAATTAAAACTCTCAAACAAATCGGCCCGTTATCATTTTAGAATCTTTCGGGCTAATTGTAATAGGAGTGGACCCATCCCAGTTTAAATGGCCCAATGAGTTCACATCTCATGACAAAGTGCCCGACTAAATCCAAATGGTAAAGTTCCGAACACAATCACAAAGTGGCCCATCAATCACTTAGAAGCCTTTGGCCCAATAGTCATAAATACGTTCTTGTCCCAGTTTAAATGGCCCAACAAGCCCATATCCATGACAAATGGTCCAAATGGATCCAAACGACGATGTTCCCAAACACAAGCATAGAAGAAAGATGATGCAAACATGACATAATAATTTCTACATAATGGCCTATCAACATTTCAGAAGCTTTTGGCCTAATAGTCATAAGGTGCGAACTTGCCCCAGTTTAAATGGCCCAGCAAGTCCGCATTTCTGACAATGGTCCAACTGCATCCAAATGAGGATGGTCCACTAGCACATACTCAAGGAAATAATTGTTACTTTAACCATGCAAACCCGGTCTATGGGTGGGTTCGTAGGAGTATAGACAAAGGCTCTCACCGGCGAAGGATGGCCCACAACTAGGTCTCCCCACTAAAGGATTCGAGCGACCAAGTGAGCGCACCCTTTTTTATACACTAAGGTACGTGCCAATGAGCTATGGTGTGTGACGGACTGTCAAATGGATTTCCCGTTGTAGATTCCCCAGAGGGAAGGTGGAGCGAGGCTCACTTAAACCCAAGCCTCTTAGGCTCTTATCGCTTGGTGTCAGGAATAAACAACGAGTCCTCCAAATTAGTCCATCACAATAGGCTACGAGTAGATGGCTATATAGGTGCCTTCACAGCTTTTCCTTCTAGAAAGGTAGTGAATGAAGGAAGACACCAAACCATTACCTAGCCTTAAAATGCCTTTGATTAAACCCTCATTTTATCCACTATAGACACGGTCAATTAAAACATGAATCCAAACATTACAAGACAATACTTCGTCGGGCCGATTCTCTATCCCCAGTGGAGTCGCCAGACTGTGGGAACACAGGAACTGGGCGATGCATGCTGTCCCAGGCTCGCGGCCCGGTCGGGAGTACGGAATAGCCGGGGGACTAAACCGGAGAATAATGGAGTCGCCACCCGGTGTGAACCGGGAAAATGAGATTTAAGGCCGCACTCACCCCTCGCAAGGGAAGACCTCAAACCGTTGGGTTCGGAATGGTCCCTTACTTATGTCACTTGTAATGAAAGGATTTATATAATAATTTAATCAGGCTTAAGTAACACTTATTTCTAAGACTATCATGCTTCTACATTCACATACATACATCAACAAGTTCATCTAAATTTATATGTAACACATATTCGAATTTGCATACAGCCTATTTGCATGTAATCTATGTCTCAATTTGCATACATAAGGATTATCATACGGCAAGCATACAAGTTAATTAACGCATTGGTGGACACAGAAGCGCAAACAAATAGCATTCTTACTAGCATGCATATTAAGAAAATATATTTAAGCGCATAACAAAAATGGAAACTAGAGGGGTAATACAAATGCATAACATAAAAAAGGGGTAACTATATGCTAAGATGGACATGTCGTAATGTGATGCAAGAGGCTCTGTTTACCGTGTGCGTTCGTGCAGCGTTCGTAGACGCGTTCGAACGGTAAACAGAAGGTTCTCGTTCTAGTAGCGTTCGTAAACGCGTTCGAACGGAAATGAAACAGAATGCTCACGTTCGTATAGCGTTTGTGAACGCGTTCGAACGGAAATGAAACAGAATGCTCACGTTCGTATGGCATTCGTGAACGCGTTCAAACGAAGTGAAACAGAATACTCACGTTCGTATGGCGTTCATGAACGCGTTCGAACCGAAATGAGACCTGATGCATGATAATGCAAAATGCACACGGCGTTCGAGTTGCGTTCGTAGACCCGTTCGAACGGGGACAGATCTGATGCTTGAAATGGGACGTAATACATAAATGGTGAATAGTACAATGCGAGGCGCGGCAAAGTATCGTGGTAAGGGCTTTAACCCTTCCCTATAGGGGATCTTTCATTCCACTTACTAAGCCCATGCGCTCGATCGCTCATGCATACAACATAAAGAACAATAATATCAAACTAAGTATGCCCGATTGAACACATCTTACATCAAACCGAACACACATCAACTGGCGCGGCAAAGCATCGTGGTAAAGGGCTTTAACCCCTCCCCATAGGGGATCTTTCATTCCACTTACTAAGCTCATGCGCTCGATTGAGTCATGAATACAAAGAATTAAACACAATAATATCAAACTTAGTATGCCCGATTGAACGTATCTTGCATTCAACAACAACGAACACACATCAACTGGCGCGGCAAAGCATCGTGGTAAAGGGCTTTAACCCCTCCCCATAGGGGATCTTTCATTCCACTTACTAAGCCCATGCGCTCGATTGAATCATGCATAATAAGCAACATGCAGAATTCAAGTGACGAAAAATAAATAAACCAAAGCAACACAAAGCAAAAGAGGGTGCCGTTTACTCAAGCGGTACGTGGAGTTGTGTCCCGAGTACAGATCATATTACCGTCCATTCGGAATCGGCTATGAAATTTATGTCCGGGTTTCCATCCGATATACCGCGAGAGTTGACACATCTCTCATTTTATTCCACAACCACAACATACAACATCTCATAATTCATGCATATTTATCTACTTAAGGGCCACAACATGCATTTCAACATGACAACCATGCAAGCAATATTTAACAAATAATACAAAGAAAACGAGTGTGAAAGATACCCTCAGGTTAACCTTTTTGCCAACTTTCAGGCTTGCGTTTCACAGACGTCGGAAGGGTACAGCTCCTCAACTTCTCCGGTTCACTGGTTTAGCGTCCTAGCTCACTGCTTTGCTGTTTGGACTCCGTTCTGCTACTGTTCGGCCTCTGTTTTGCTGCTCACTGTTCAGGTCACCTGTTTTGACATTTCCACGGACTGTTTCGAGTTTTTGTGTGGGTTCTTAGTGCAGTTTTGTGTGATTATTTTAAAGATTATGAATGCAATTTTTAAGTTACTGTTTTTAAGGTTTTTAGGGAATGTTAAGTGTATTTTGCTGCTGTGTTAAGGTTTAAATTGTTGCTGTTTGGGCGTGATTTAGGGACTGGTTTGGGTCAATTTCGGTGGGAAGGGGCTGCTGTTCGGGGGTACTTTAGCGGCTGTTTGGGGCGTGTTTGGGCTGCCGTTTGGGGGTATATTTTTCGGTGATGTGTGGAGGCTTAGGGGGTTGCTATTTTCGGTTATGCAGTGGAGGAGATTTGTGAGGTTTATGGACGTGTAGGGCTGATCGGTTTGTGAAGGTACTTTTAATGTGAAGGCTTGGGGTTATTTTCTTTTCTCTTGTGATTTGTGTGAGTTGTGTGTATTATGTGTATGAGCTAGGGGTTGAAAATTCTTTTCTTCTTTTTTTTCTTGTGATGGGCGTGAACTAGGAGTGGGAGGGCTTTGGTTAGGGGTTGTTTATATAGAGAAGGGTTAGGGCTTCACCTTGTCTCACAAGGAAGGGATTTTGGCATTCAATTAAGATATGATTTAGTGTTAGACAAGGAAGGTCAAAGATTGAGGGGGGGGACAAATCTTGGCTAGATTAGGAATACAAAATATTTAATTAGTTATGATTGATTTTAATTAGGCATGACATCTTTTTAATTTAGTATGTGATTTGTTAGTTAGGAAGTTAATATATTTGATTTGTCTTTATTAGGTATGATTATATTTTGTTTTTATTTAATTGGTAAATGATTTAAATATTTTATTTAATGTTTAATGTTTAATTTAATAAATTGGGATGTGTTTTATGGGCTTGGTGGGCTAATTGGGCTTGGGTAGGCTAGCAGCAAAACCAGAATTACCGACACCGTTCGAAAGCCTCCTAGAACGCTGCACGAACGCCCGCAATCTGTTTGACGTTCGAACGAAGTAACGAACGCAACACTAACGAAGACAGTGAACTTGCAAAATAAATCTGATGACGTATTTATCTCGAATTTCCCCTTCCGACCTCCTTTTCCCGCAATATCCTTAGCTAAAAAGGTAGTGCCTCCAACTGAGACTCATCATCGGGTTTCACATGTAAAAATGCAATGCCTACAATGACCTAGTCATATCATCCTGATGACTGCAGTACTTAAGAGCACCAGTTCCGTATCCTACGTGACATCATCTCCACTATGACTGGAGTGATACTTCCTTCTTGACATCACACCTAATACACTACGATTCTCAATATACCCAGCAGAGGCGTACACAGAACCGTTAAAGCCCTGGACGACCAAAACTAAAGCATACCGATTGTCGCAAGTATTAGCGGTGCAAGTCTCAGGTTAAGACCAAATACACCTACCACTGATTTCGGACTTCCATAAACACATAGTCATACTACCAATGGAATTCCGAGGGGTCTCTCCAGAGCGAAGCTGTTTCCGCACCATCGGTAAACACAACCTCCTATCACACTTGCATAAGTATCCATTACTTAAATATATGAGAACTATGCCGTTGTGCTCCCACAACGCGCACAAGTGTAATACTAGTCTATTCCGCATTATCGATGTCCAGTCTCGATAATACTACGACTAGGGATATTTAATGATTAATCCTTCGAGGACTGATACTGTCTCATATCATCTCAATCCAGGAACTAATCATAAGGACCTCCTATCATTTATACATCTAGGTGATCTAATCACAAATGATAAGAGCGGAATCTCCTTGTCACATAGTTAATTTGTACAACAACACCATGATCTGTACAAATAGTGACGCTATGGGTCATAACTGTCCAACAGGTAAAAGTTTGCCCATAAATAGAGCTTGATTCCATTTGTAAATTATATACTTTCATTAGTTTTCTTAATAAGGAACTGAGGATTGTATCTTGTTTATATATAATTATAGTAATGTATTTTTATTTTTAGTAGTAATAATAGTTTGTCTGTTTTATCTTTTAATTCCGCTAGGGGAAGGGTGAAACCTTTAATATGATAAGGTAGATTAATCTCACTTATTTTATAATATGGAAATTATAATTTAATAATATGGATTAATGCTGATACCGCCTACATGGTTGGTTTTATTTATTTGACATAATGTGACACCGCCTATATTATCGGTCTTTATGTGATAGATGATTACCGCATATATGGCTGGTTTATAGACAAATAATAACACCGCCTTTATGGCTGGTTTGACTTAATTGGATAATACTGATAATTTCTAAATTATAATAAAGTGAGATTTCTACATTTGAAATATTAAAGGTGGATCCTCTAACCCCCAATATTTTTATTTTTAATCTACGGAAGTGATGAAGCAAAATATTCACAAGTTTAATAATTGATTTTCTTTATAAACGTGTGATGTTTTGGCTTTTTATTGAATCTTAAGCTTAATGTTTCTTGTTGCCTGATCACCAATAAGATTGATGTGGTAAACTTAAAATGAACTTGACAAGGGGATTTTAGGTTTCAACTTTAGATTCAATAGCTCACGATCTCATCTTAGAGATTTCCTTCCAGGATAGACATATACATGTCGGGCGTGGGTAGCCACAATTGGAACTGGAACTTATTGAATTCGAAGTTTCTTAGTTAACATAGACATATAGTTAACTGGGTTACTTTGGGTGTTTGCATATGACCATCAACAGAGGCTTTTGCATATTTTCGTGTTCCAAGTTAACAACTGATTTATTACACATGTATAGGAAAATCAATTCATCATTAGAGTAATATTGGCCGGATTCACAACTCTAGATTTGTTTTCTTTATTATTAATTTCCTTTATTTGTATTTGTATTTATTTATTTCTTTAGTTAAACCATCTTCAACCAACAACAACCATTCTCTTCTTACCTCAATTAGATACTTGGAAATAAATAACTTCAATAATTAACAACGTAGAATTTAAGTCATCAAGGGATCGATATTTTTATAGTACTTGAGCGATACGTGCGTTTGCGTTACGTGTGTGATTTCCCCGATCAGTAACTCGGACAGTTTTCGGTCAGCCATTGGACTGCCCGAACAATGCCCAATTTGCTGGTTTCACAGTCGTGACACGGCGAGCCCGTTTCGACGCGAATTTCACCGTTTTCTCACGTTTTCGCCCCGGAACCATTTCCGGAATTAATCCACCGCCCAATACACATCCAAAATCATCCAAATAATGTACTTTTCCATGAAAAATAATATGTTTTAAGGGACTAAATCAGATCTGATCCAGTTTTTATTTTTGTCCAATTTTCATGCCCAAATTCAATTTATTCACAAAATTAATCCAATTAATTTACACAAAATTTATCACCATAATACAAAGTTCCAATAACAATTCTAGACAATATTATAGTGGTAACATCACTCTAGAATGGCAATTTTAATTTTTAGATCAATTCCATAATTAATCATTTACACATGCTTAATAAAGAAAATTATTAAGGTTTAACAAACTATCAACACCAAGTTTTGTTCCAAACATATATATCCAAGATCCATATGTATATTAAACATGCAATATATATCCTATACATATTTACATGCTTGAGAAAGAAAAAAAAAATTAAGAAAAGTGAAATTAGGAACTCTAAATTACCTTAATTAAAGTTCCAATTTCTTCAAATTCCTTCTCCTTGGTGTTGAACAATTTATTATAAACCCTAATCCCTCTTTTCTTTATTTTCCTAACACATGAGAAGTGGTTAAAACCTTGCAAATTGGAAACAAGTTCCATTTATATATTTTTTAAACCCAATTTCGAAAATTGGCATTATTTTTCAACAAAAATAATAATTTTTGTAGCCAAAAATTTGATAAAATTTTGATCTTATCCAAAATTAATTATTATTTTTATTTTTGTTAATTAAAAACCATGTTTCAAAATTCCATGGTTTGACAAATCAAAATTTACCAATTAAATAAGAATATTTCAATAATATTCTTATCTAAATAGATAAATTAATTAACTATTTAATTTATTTATTTATCTAATTAACAAAAAGATAAAATAATATTATGGAATAGTATTTCAAGAATAATCTTCCATTTTATCATTATTAATAATTAATTAACAATTAATTAATTAATAATAATAAAACAAGTGTCAAAATCCAATTGGTTAATAATGTGTATTTAATCTAAATTATGTATCGTATACAAATACACATTATTTAATACGCATGTGTAAATTATGAATAATCCGAATTATCCATATTTAATTGCCCAAGTGCTCAACGAGTACACTTTATATTGTGGGACTCTCTAGATTCAAGTTTATCTGTCACGGAAACCATTTACATGTCCGTAATTTGGCCACTCATAAATTACGACGACCACAGATAATCGAGTTGAACCATCCAAGTCGAAGTCATTGCATATATATAATCTCTCTGTCATAGGCTATCCGAATTATCCGGAGATATAGATAAACGTCAAATCTCCGCTATGAACAATTCATGTGTCGCGACATAATTATGATTCTTCAATAAATATTCGGAACTCGTTTCCGAATCATACATCGGCCAGGATTTCAAAGAATCACAAATTGGACACCTAAATCCCGTACACGGGACTAACAGATCCCCTCTAGATACTGTTAGACATTGTGTCCCATAGCGTCACTGTTTGTAAATGATATTGTATTATTGTACAAAATTAA